>JAVJIF010011291.1:0-135912 GCA_038442645.1 Agave tequilana
ATTTTAAAAATTTAATTCTATTTATAAATTAAAAATTTGAGAATCGATAGATGGCACTAGTCGTACTGATTTGAAGATTTGCAGAATATTCTGAAAAATTTCAAAAAATTGTAAAAATCTAAAATATTAGAAAAATAATATTTAAAATAAAATCGGTCAAATCTGACTACCATAAAAATCAAATCAAGTAATACACTAGGACCGGGTCCCTGATTCAGACTGGGCTGACACCACATCCACGAATCCGCATCCAATGTAAAATAATCGCATAAATAATCATAAAATAAAAATAAACACGGAAACCAAATTGAAAAATACAATCAAAAAATCAGAACACGTATCTAAGTATGTATTTCGGGAACGAGGTGTTACACTACAAGTTGTGGGACAACAAAAAATAAGAAGTTTGTGTTGGCAGGTATGCCACGTTTTGAGGCTTTGATTATTCATGTGCATTGCATTTTTCGTATCTCATTTCCATATTTATTATGATTTAAACTCTGTTATTTAATCGGTTTGATGTCTAATGGTGTGCATGTGTAAATAAGGGAAAAGAGAAGAAATTGTCTAATTTATCCAATTAAATCTAGAGTTTTAAAGATAGGATTTTCTAGCTCAAGAAAATCATTGGATCTACTAAAATTCAAGGTTTAAAAGAAATCTTATTTGAAGAAACAGAAGAATCTTAATGGGAAAAATCTAGCGCTCCGAGATCTGGCCTAACGGCCAAATAAAGGCCGCAGAAACATGGATGTTGCCATGTTTTCACGGCTTGGTTAAAGTTGTTAGGACAATGATTTGGTTCTATCTTCTTATGCGGTCAAATCCTCTTCTCTCCTCCTATAAATACAACACCACTCTGAGCAGAGATACATACATAAGAGCATTAGGGTTTATACTTTATTCTTAAATTAGGATTATTGTTAGATAGTTGTTGAGAAGTTGTAATCTCCATTTATTTTTCTTCGTTTTAGCTTAGTGAAGAAAAGTGAGAGAGAGGAAACAAGAGTTGTCTTTGTAATTACAGTGACATCAAGAAAACTCATCTCTTGCAAATTTATCATCTCGATCTTACTAGTATGTTAGTGTTTGCTTTCAATTATTGCTCTTTTTGTTCAAATTTCACCATGAGTAGCTAAATTGATTTATGGCTCACTATTCTCTTTCTTCTATTAGTCTTCTTTTTAATTGATTTATGAGAAAAAGAACCCACTATAATCATATGAATGCCTAATTTAAGCCTTGCATATTTGCAAGTGTCATGAAGGCATATGAGAATAGGATTGGACTTTGTCAACTTTTATTTTGAAAACAATTCTTAAATTTGTTTTTATTTCATACTGGAAAAAAAAAGCTTGATGATTTAACATTCAATTTAAGAATGAGTTTAAAAAGAAGTCAGTTTTTTTCAAAATTCATCTTATTTTTTTTGCTTGAACGCTTCAAAATTCAACTTCTAACTTTGTCCTATGATGAAGTTGAGGTACTAAAACCTTCAAGAGAAGAATACATAATTGAGTAGTAGAATAATGAGCCCGTAACTTCCTTCTTCTCAAAACAAACTAAAATTTTCACTTCACTCGAGATTTCTTCGAATTCACCTTTTCCAAAATCTCTTCTCGTTTTCAATTTTTTCTTAAGCCAACTCCAAACAAAACATATTCTTTCTTTCTTTTAAAAAAAACATAATCTGAACTTGTTTTCTCAACAAAAATACTGAAAAGTTTTCATCACATCTCTCCTCCTGGACACGACCCGTTAGCCCTAGTCTACATGGTACTTTTAATCCGATCACCACATGATTTTCTAATTTCATTTATTTACTTTATCTACTATTTTGGAATCACTCGGTTTTATCCGAACAACCTTCAATGTTGATACCTAACTCTTAACAGGTGAAGAGTATGAAGACAAGGCGATATCATGGCAGTGGAGGATGATGCTATTTCATGTTCTCCAGTTGATTCAGTATCATTTGGGATCTCATCAGATGTGATACCGGGTGGAGATTATGCAGCCGGTTTGGATACTGAACATGTTGAAGAAAAATTTGTTGATTTGATTGCAGTTAGAAGAATCAAGAATAATCACAAAAGTGGATTATGAAGAAGTGTGGATCTCAAGTTGATGGCTTGATCAGCTCAAGTAGAAGTACATTGTTCTCCATGACGATCGTCATGAAAAGATCCATATAACTCAACCAGTTGGGTTTGTTGCTGCAGATTTGATTTCAGTTGCTGATTGAGCTTTTCTTAAGGTTGTTTGAATGAGCTACATGTGGCTTGTTCCCTTAGGCAGGGAGACATAGGTAGCCTTCATGGTGCAGCCTGTTTGCTGAGCGAAAATTGGTGATTCGATGTGTTGGAGAATTTTAGAGAAAAAGATCAAAATGGAATTTTAAAACTCAATTGGAGTTAGTTCGTTGAAAGGAGGAACATGTGATAGTCAGAAATCAAAAATTGAAGATTGAGGTTTTTGAAAGCGCTGAAATTTCAACAGCAAGTTGAAGCTATCAAAAATCTGAGATAAACCAACTTTCGGCACAATGCTATCGATAACTCTATAAAAGCCTTGTCGACAGTGGCAGCAATCTAGCGTATGCGAGTGTATCCGACTTAAATTCTGATTCTATTTCAAGTTGAATTATGATTCTTATTTTGACCCAAACTCTCGGTGTTGATTTCCTTCTCTTTAGCTATATAAGCAGGGTTTCTGTACCTAAATCATAATGAAGAGAGATTAGAGAGTTCTAGTGTAACATCCGGGTTAAACTAATCCTAACGTATTGCTCTTAATCATCAATGACAGAAAATTTTATATGATTATTCAATTAAGTTTAAGACTTAGTAATTAAAGATTTCATGTGTTATAAATGCATTCACATGTATTACATGGTGTATATACACCTACATATTTAATCACTATGTGTATATATATGAATACATTGTATTATACTACATTAGTGGTATTGGGATAGAATCCAGAAAATCCCACCGTGAGTAATTATTTTAGTCTCAATAGTTAGCGGAGGGAGTATGTGAAGGAGAGGAAATGATAGGATTTACTTGATTGTAGGAAAGGGTTATTTGATGGAGGGGATGGCGTAATAAATTTGTAAATTTGGGGCCATTTAGATCTAAACCTACCCTCATCAGCTGAACCATCTTGCACTCATTTTCTCCCCTAAAATTTGGAAAGAACCCTTCCTCTTCATAATAAAACCTACTCTCTCTCTCTCTCTCTCTCTCTCTCTCTCTCTCTTCCCTTTTCTTTTCTCTTATTCCTTCCCACAACATAGGTGGCAAGAGGAGAGAGAGGGGGCCACGCCCAGGCGGGGGCCGCGCCCAGGGCGACGAGCGAACAAGGGGAGAGGGGGGCTCGGAAGAGGAGAGAGGGATCTTCCTAGGGCTTAGATAAAGTTGAGGAGGTGATTTTCAGTCAAAATCTGAATAAGGGCTCTAAAATTCTCTTTGGGGAAGGTAAATTCTGACTGTATTTATGAAAGAAAAATAGTGCTTAATCTGTATATTTTGACTATTTTTTGTGTTAGAAAATAATCCAAATATTCTCTTGCTTAGGGTTATGGTTCAAGGAGGCAAATTTGAGTCCTAACAAAGAGGAAAATTCAAAAAGGTGAGTAAAAATCGAATCTGAAATCACCTAGAGGGGGGTGAATAGGTGACTAGCTAATCTAATGGTGATTAATGCGGAATTAAAATTATTTATGCAAACTAAAAACTATTATGCACAACACACCAAGTATAACACAAGAGTGTAGCCGGATTCCCTGTAAAGGGCTCTGGACTAACTCCTCAAGATTCCTCTAGATAAGAGTTGAGGTGCCGCTTTGACTCTCTTGGTTGAATACAAGTTGAGCAAACAATCCCCAAGCATATATCAATTTAAGCACAATTATATCAAGCAAGTAAGGAGATAAGCAATGTAAGCATGCAAGATATAAATACAAGTGAGAGATAGAGAGAGAGAGCAATCGCAAACACGAGATTTGTTTCGAGGTTCGAGCACCCTTACTCTACGTCCCCGCCTTCAACACTATGAAGAATTTTCACTATAAAATCGATCCCACCGGATCACTCGGTGCCGCAACACCTACAAGCGAGTTCATACTAGAACTCCTTTGAACTCTCTAGTCCCTCTCTTGTTCCGCAAGAACAACACACGCAAGCACGCAAGCTTGTCGAGGCCGCACCTCTACACCGAGCTCTCACTAGAACTCGAAACACCGCGAACCCGCAAGTCCGCCTCCTCAAAGTACAATGTAGAACACTTTGGTGATCACAACACTTTGATCACCTAAAACAAATCTCACAACAACTCTCCTATAGGAATGATATAGCAATGAAAAGCTCAAGTATGTGTGAGAAAACAAGGATTGAATTGGTGGTGAAAAACTCAAAGAAATCTCTTTTGAAAATACTCTTAAAAACTCTCCTTTAATATAGAAGTATTAGCAGTAAAACAAGTGGAGAAAACCTCTACAATAGATAGGAAAAATTGGCTTGAAACTCTCCAAAAATCTTGTCTAAAGTAGTCCAATGGAGCCCCATTTTATAGGCTCTAAAAATCTGCCCGTTGAAAGCCAACTCAGCAGTTCTGACTGCTGACGGTCGACCGCCCGGTCGACCGCCAACGGTCGAATTTTTGACCGTTCGGAAGGTCGGTTGACCGGCCGGTCGACTACCAACTGGGTAATGGCCTAGCGGTCGACCGCCCGGTCGACCGGGCCATTTCCAGAGCAGAAGCTCTTTGGTGGTCGACCGTGCGGTAAACCGGCCCTGGCCGTGCACGTTTTGTGCACGTCGGTCGACCGCCCGGTCGACCGACCTCTGGTCGACCGTGCAGTCGACCGGCAGAAGGCCAAAAACAGTATTTTGAGGGATTTAAAAGTTATCTTTTTACCTTTGATAAAATCCCATAAATCCAGAAAAAAAATCTACAAAAATAAGTTAGTATTATACATTGATATACAAAAATGTTTGAGTAAAAATCAAAACATGTTACAAACATTTTAATCTATTTTTTGTTACTTAGAAATTTTGACTTAAAACAAAATCTGTATTTTTCCAAATCGATTTTTCCAAATTGAAAATCGATTTTTCCAAAACTCCTCCAAATACAAAAATAAGATATTCTAAATACTTTTAAAGCTTAGTGTGTATGGATATGATCCACTACACATATATGATGAAATATCTATGTTTTTAACATTAAGCTCTAAATAAAATTTTGATAAAAAACACATGTATACTTTAAAGCTTAAAAATCAAAACAGTATTTTTTCAAAACGAAAACTCTTTAATGAAAACACATCTAAATCTTGTGTGTGAGTGTATATGATACTTGAGTAATCCACCAACTAATCTATCCTTTACATTTTATCTAAAAATAAAATCTTAACAAAACAAACTTAGACACAAGTCTTCTCTTGAAGGTCTTCACTTGAAAATCTTCTTCTGCTTCATGACTTGGTCCAAACCTTGATCCAAAGAGCTAGACTCCTCTTGAGTACTTGATGTGATCTTGATGCACAAGCTCTTGAATCAATACGTGCTAGCTCCAAAACTTGACTGAAATTCTTTTGTTGAAGCTAAACACTTACTAAGATCTTGATCATATATCTGGACTAATTAACACAAGATCATTAGTGGTATAACTACATGAGTTAACCATCATCAAAACTAGAGTGATGGCCTTTGTGATGGGCCTTTGGGCCAACAGAATCTTGGAGAACTTATATCAAAAAGATCAAATATGAACATATTAACCACCATTTATCATGTGTAATTCACTATTTTAGCAGTAATTTGGCGATATCTAAATGTTTATAATTGCATGTAAATTGATATGAAGAAAAATTTATATGGTGTGAGGGTGAACAAAAAAAATCTATTAGACATGTTAAATAAGAGAAGGGATTGGCTAAGTTGTAATGTTCAAACAATTGAGAACTTGAACAAGAAATTAATAATTATTTTTGTGTGATAGTGTACATCTATTAGTTATACTCAAATGGAAGCTTGTAAACACCAAGTTGAATACTAGTCGGGGTACTAGAGATACAAAATTTGAATAATGAAAACATCGGCGAAGGGAATAGATTCACACATAGAAACTTGTGCGTAAATTGAAATAATTATACTTGTACACACACACACACACTCACACACACAACACATGCAAGTGATGTATGTGAATGTGTATCTTGTATGTGCAAGTAGTATGTGTTATGATATGAATGAAATTGTAAGATATGTTTGTGCAATAATATATCTTGTGTGAATACTTTCTTTTCCTTGTGGTGGAGGAAGAGGCCGACGGGAGCCGTAGGAGGGGGAATACAGTGTGAAAAAAGTTGTTGATCCTTATTTATAGGAAGGGACCAGTGGGAGCCGGTAGGAGGGAGAAGACGGTGTGGTAATGTTTGTTTACCGTAAGAAGAGGCCGACGGGAACCGGTAGGAGGGGATGACAGTGTGGTAAAAGTAGCTCATTTTATAATTATAGGAAGGGGCCGGCGGAAGCCGGTAGGAGGGAGAAGATGGTGTTAAATATTGATGTATTCTTTGAAATGATGTGATGACGAAATATTGCTTGTTGATATGACATTTATAAAAGATGCTTGTGTTATGTGTATGAATAACCTAGAAATTGTTATGACTTGAATTATACAATATTATAAACCGTGACAAAAGAAAAACTACTACCACGCCATGTATCACCATATAGGTGTATAAAGTAACACCGGGGATTTTAGCATATATTCCCTAAATTTTGGCCTATTGGCGGCCTACTACAAAGAAAGTTGATAAATCATCAAAACCAAAAGATTAACTAGAATATCAAACAATAACTTGGTTTACTTACTGAGCCGTCAAGCTCACTCCTTTCCTTGACAATATTTTTTTCAGGTCTTATCAAGGGTAAAAGACCGGTGTGAGAACTTGTGCTGTCTTTTGAAGGAGTTTTATTTCGTGACATCACAAATCCTTCAACCATGTCTTGTTGTCTTCTTTTGCTTTCCTACTCATTTTGGAACTCCTTATGTATATGTGTTAGGATTATTATGCTAAGTTGGTGGAAATCATGTCATTCATGTTTATGATCTTTTGTGAAATGTTAAAGTTTAAGGGATGGACTGTTATATTGATAATCCGACATCCTTTGTGTAAGCAATGTTATGTAAATGACTTGACAGATTTTGCTTGATGTATCCTTTTTGGGATGGCTACTAGTTCTTATTAAGTGCGCATGTTGTAGTCTTGGAATGAGGATATCCCAAGTATTACCTTACTAAGTGGAATATATTATTATTAACTGCGTGGGTGTTTGCTTGGTATATATAAAATATGTTAAGACTATTGGGAGTCATGTGGACTATTGAATTTCATGCTTTGTATTTAGGCAAAGGACAAATTACAAAGGAGATGTTGCCGAAATTTTTAGCAATTAAGTTATTAGAGATGATTTCTTATTTCTCTGATTAAAAGTTAACAGAGGATCAGAATATTATTATATGGGATCATTACAGTTGGTATCAGAGCCAATGATTTAGGTGTAAGGTAATATGGGTAGATATAATAAGTTAGGGTTGATGTGAATTTATGTGTAAATTGTATGTATGATTGTACAATCGATGTGGGTATTTAAGAGGGGTAGTAGATTCTTACGAATATGGCTAAAATGCGGGATATTAATGGTCCTCTTATATTCGAATTTGAGTACCCGCATACTCCGATTCGAATGTATCATTCTAAAAGTGTGGGACCTTTGTGTGGATCGCCAGTGGTATGAGACACTGGAATGAGAGGGCAGCTAAAATATCAGGCAAGTCAAAGTTAATTCAGATCGTAAGAACGTTTAAGAGTAGTAAAGTCTGAATGATAGAAAATATAAACAATTGTAGATCCGTTGACTTCCAATAGCCTAATTATCTTGAGATGTTTTCTTTTTCTTTCCCCTTATATATGGATGTACCTGATACAACTCCTTTTCTTTTGCAGATGGGATACTCTGAGGTATCAGGATTTTCATCCGATAGTTCAGGATCAGATTGTTCGAGTTAGAAAGCAGATACTATAGACTGGATTACGACTCAGATGAGACTGATCCAGAAATGATTTTTTAAGATCCTATGGATAATGATGTTGAGGTGAGCTTAATAGGAGAGAAGAATATAGATGTAGTGGTTGATAATAAAAGCTCTATTGGGGACCTACCAATGACCGAGACTCTTGATGCTACACTCAGTGACGAGGTAGAGTCCCCAAAAAAAATATCCTTCAGAGGTATTTGGTGGAATGCTAGCTGGGCCCACGACTGGGATCTATATGATGATCATGATTACTGAAAATATGACGATGATATCATAATAGAAATTGAAGATCCTGAGGAGGAGGATCCCGAGGAAGAAGATGAAAAAGACCCAGAGGAAGAAGATCCTGAGGAAGAAGACCCAGAAGGAAAAGATTCTGGTAATGACAATAAGGAGGGAAGCTCCACTGGTTCTAATGTAAATCCTTGAATAGAGGTGGAATGAATAGTGTTTTGGGAAGGGATGTCATGGCTCGCCTATTTTAGAGCTTTTTAGGGTAGGAGAGTTTATGTGTTTTGTAGAAAATGTGTGTGAATAATGTGTTTCATCATAAAAAACTTTTACATATTTTGTATGAATGTAAGCATATCAATGTAAATCTTGTTCCCATCATACTTTTGAAGTTATGAATAAAGTGATGTTTGGTATATAAACTTGTTTTGTATTGTGAATGTTGTTAATAACAAAAATTGGTTATTCTTTTAGGGATAGATGGACTTGAATCTTTTACCACCAGATACTGATCTTGAAGGCAATGCCCCATCACATAGTACAGTCGGGAGTGTCCATCCCCCGACTAACTCCGAGATTGTGGTGGAACAAAACATCGAATACCAGAAAATTCCTAATATAATGCTAGATTGGTAGGCACAATTGGCAACGAAAAGCAACTCACGTCGAGCTTTAGAATAATTTCAGAAGCTGAACCCGCTAGCGTTTAAAGGAGAAGCTGACCCAATACAAGCAGAAGAATGACTTCGTCAGATTGAGAAAATACTAACTGTTATGGAATGTAATGAGAATCAAAGGGTGTATTTTACTCTTTTATGTTCCGGGGTGAGGCGGAACGTTGGTGGGAGATGGTTAAAGATGGAGCTAAGTCTTTAAGAGAAGAGGTTTCTTGAAACTTTTTAGTTTAGAAGTTCAATAAAAAGTACATACTGGGAGTAGCTAAAGATAAATGCACGCTAGAGTTTCAGGAACTAAAGTAAAGACGAATAACCATTAACCAGTATGATGCTAAGTTTACACAATTGTCAAGATATACAGTAGTGCTAATATGTGAAGAAGCAGAAAGGACAAAAAGGTTCGAAAGGGTATTAAAGCCTGAAATTAGAAGCAAATTAATTCTGTTTCAACTCCAAATCTACATTTGAGCAGTGGAGAAGGCACTGAAAGTTGAACATGACATATTGGAAGATCAGGAAGTCAACAGCAGGAGTTACCCCTTTGAGGGCCCCCACTATTAAGAGACACCTAGCTTTGAAATCTCAAACCTCAGATTCAATAGAAGTAAGGGGTCCTCGGTGATACCGATTTCCAAATATAATGGAGGTACATGGCATCGAGTGGGATTCCCTCGAAGACCCTAGGAAATACTTTCTCCCCGTTCCAGTTTTACAGGAAACCCGTGGTGCCCCAGGTGTCATTTGAATCATGCGGGCAATTGTGTTCAGGGCAAGCAGTGTTTCTCCTGCAGTCAAATGGGCCACATGAGGAAGAAGTGTCCGATCTTACAAGGACACCCAAGTACGGGATTTGGAACTACAAGGCGAGCTGGGGGCACTATTCCATTTCCGAGACCATCAGGAACTTTCAGGCGACCGTTCAACACACCCCGACCAGCAATAACTCAATCATCAGTACAACAACCTAGAGCTCAGGGGGATGAATGCTTTAAGTAAGCAGGAGGCTAAAGCAACAAATGACGTGGTGGAAGGTACAGTCAATTTAATGGGGGCATATTGCCCGAGTATTATTTGACCCTGATACCACACACTCTTTTGTCTCCTCAGCATTTGCATCCAAACTAACCATTGAAATTTCAACTTGTAGTATCGAATCCTATAAGAGCTAAAATGGTTACTAATATGCGTTATAAGGAGTGCGAAGTTATGATAGGAGAAGTAAAAACATGGGTGAACCTCGTAAAACTAGAGAGGATGGAGTACTATGTCATTTTAGGAATGGACTGATTGTCAACTCACCGTGCCTATGTAGACTGCCACCAGAAAAGAGTAACCTTTAAAATGGAAGGGGCTCTAGAAATTACCTTGAAGGAGTGAGGAAAGAGATGATGATACAAACCATTTCGGCTATTAAGGCTGAGAAATTATTGAAAAAGGGATGTCAGGGAATCCTAGCAGCTTGGTTGTATAAGAACGGAACTGAGTTAAAAATAAAGGATATAGCAGTGGTGAATGAGTACCTTGATGTGTTTCTAGAGGAGTTACCAGGCTTACCCCCGGATAGATAGATCGAATTCTTTATTGATTTATTCCCAGGATCAAGCCCAATATATAAAGCTCCTTATAGAATGGCTCCGACAGAAATGAAAGAATTAAAGGATCAACTATAAGAACTGCTAGATAATAGATTCATTCAACCTAACGCGTCACTTTGGGGAGCTCCGGTCTTACCAGGCTTACCCCTGAACAGATAGATCAAATTCTCTATTGATTTATTTCCATGATCAAGCCCAATATATAAAGCTCCTTATAGAATGGCTCTGATAGAAATGAAAGAATTAAAGGATCAACTATAAGAACTGCTAGATAACAGATTCATTTGACCCAATGCGTCACTTTGGGGAGCTCCGGTCTAATTTGTGAAGAAGAAGGAAGGGAGCATGAGATTATGCATTGAGTATACGGAATTGAATAAGATTACTATCAAGAACCAAATATCTGCTCCCTAAAATCGATTATCTATTTGATCAACTTCATGGTGCTAGTGTATTTTTTAAAATTGATCTAAGATCGGGGTTTCATCACTAAAGAATAAACAAGACGATGTACCTAAGACTCCCTACAGAACTAGATATGGATATTTTAAATTCCTTGTAATGTCATTTGGGCTAACCAACGCCCCTGCAACATTTATGGATTTGATGAATAGAGTATTTCAATCATATCTCGATCAATTTGTGAATACTAATCTATTCCAAGAATAAGGAGGAACATAAGAGCATCTCAGGCAGATATTGCAGACATTAGGGGAAAAATAACTTTATGTAAAATTTAAGAAGTGTGAGTTTTGGTTAAATCAAGTGGGTTTTTTTGGACACATTATATCTGAGGAAGGCATATCAGTGGAGCCCACAAATATCGAGGCGATTAAGGATTGGCCCCAACCCACTAATGTGAAGGAGATCCGAAGTTTATTGGGCCTAGCCAGTTATTATCAAAGATTCGTAGAAGGATTTTCTAAGATAGCGGTACCCTTAACTCAGTTAACCAGGAAGGGTGTCAAGTTTAACTGGGGGAAAGTCAGGATAAAAGCTTCCAAGAATTGAAGAATAGACTAACCTCAGCCCAGTCCTATCTATACCTTTAGGCACCGAAGAATGTATCATATACAGTGATGCATCTAAACAGGGATTAGGATGTGTGTTGATACAGCATGGCAATGTTATAGCACATGCTTCACGATAACTGAGAAATCATTAAAAGAAGACCTAGAGTTGGCGATAGTCATTTTTGCCATGTGAGGTTTATACAAACTATAAAAGTTTGAAATATATATTCACTCAAAAGGAGCTGAATACACGACAACGGAGATAGTTAGAACTGATAAAAGACTACGACCTGACCATTCACTATCACCCGAGGAAACCCAATGTTGTAACCGATGCCTGATTAGTCTACAGTTCTGCGTTATTATATCGCATTTTCTACTGATTTATGAATAAAATGTCGGTCTAAACCGTGTTTTGGTCTCTCTTGTAGATAATCAAGACAAGGAGGGCAATGGGTAATAAGAGCTTAATTAAACCCATATTCGGGTAATTAAATTCACAATTCTTGGAGGTCAAGTAAGGGAACTTCTAGAGGATGCATTGAACCTAGACCTTTGCGCACGTCAGACGAAGATCTAGACGAATATACCCGAAACCGAGTATACCAAGAAGGTCCTAGAATCGACGAGGATCTCTCGCCAAAAACCTAGGGACATAAGTCCCTGGTATTACCGCATTTTCGCGGCAATTTGGTGGGGTCACGCGTTGATCTTCGACGCGTGGCCTCGTCTCGTCTTCTGGAACCTCCTTTTGCCTATAAATAGGGCAGGGATTGGCCGAAACGCAAGCAGATTTGGATTTAGGCTAGGTTCTCTATATTTTAGTGTAGTGTAGTATAGGTGATCTTCTTTTTCTTTTGTTTTCATTTCCTTTTAGATCTTATAATAGAGTAGAGAGATTCAGAGAGAGATTGATGTAATAGATGGTGACAATCTATGTAAAGGTGTCTCCTTTCTTCTCCACTGTAATCTTCTCCATCTTCTACATGATATTTAGCTAATTTCTTCTTCTCATGACAATCTAACTACTAACCACTAACCATCTAACCACTTACTTGATAATCCACATGAATCTAGTAGCCTCTATAAGGCCTTGCTCTTGCAAGAGCCATTGATGGCTCATGATGATGGATTCTAACATTCTAACATTTCTAACACCTAACCCACTAACTTGCAATGTCTTCTTTATTTCATGCTCACCTCTAATGGTTTTGATGATTTAATAGTAGCTTGTAACTTGTTATGTGGTATGGATGTATTGTTTGAATGCAAAAGAACAATCTTATGGGCCATGCTCTGTATCGTCTCTTGAAGCCAAGGATTAGTGATGGCTAAGGATCCATGTGAGGCAACTATCACTAAGAGGTTAGCATGATTAGTGGAGCAATTGGTAGTTAGTAGCCATGAGTTTTCTTTTACTTTGTTTTAAAAATCAATTCCAAAATTTTTTATCATTTTTTCTTTCGTTATTTTTACCATCCTTTTAGTTCACCTTTATTTCATCTTCTTTTCGTTTTTCAAATCACTTCCTTTTTCTTTCACATCGCTTTCATCGCCTTCTTCACCTATCACTTCTGAATTTCATTTATTTTCTTTTTCATTCTTTAACAAAGAAGAATTGTTAACATAACACGTGAATAAGAACTGTTAATGCTTCTATCGCCTCCCGTCCCTGTGGATTCGACCCGTTGAGCCAATGCTATAATGAAAGTATCGAGCGAACATTAGCACATACAAGTTTTTCCATTGATTTCATAAGACACACATTTTCAGGTGCTAGTTCCGCCCCGATCAAATTTTTGGCGCCGTTGCCGGGGATGGGAATGGTTTGAACTCACGTTTTTGTTAACATTTTCTTCTCTGTTTTGGTGTGCAGGACAATCTTTACAGGAGCTTAATATTACAGAACAAACACTAGCTTTGCATCTCCTACTCTAGAAAGCATGAACCCAGCTTCTAAAGAAAAGCCACGCAAATGCGACTTTTTGCCGCGGAGACGCGGCTACTTTGTGATAATTGTGTATCTTGTTGTGCTATGCTATGTTCATTGTAATAGCCAGTGGAACTGTACTATTACTTTTCTATTTTGATTGCCTAAACACCGCAATAAACTAAAGAACTAAAATACGGTATTTGGATGCTTTTAAAATGGTTCAGACATTTGCATTTAGGCACGTGTCAATTCAATTCCAATATACTGTATTTTGTTCTGCTGTTTTGATCTGAGCTGAGGTGTACATATGGCATTGCATATAACATAGGACAAACACATGTGTGATTTATCGCTTTGTGTTATACTCTTATCTATATTACACATTTGCACGAATTGGACTTAAGGGCAAAACCAATACAAGATAAGGTGGGGATTTCATCAACCTTTCTTAGCCCAAAAATCACATCCCCACTCACACAACTCAAGCCCTAATAAAAATTGATAGACGTTGGCCCCTAGGGACATCTCGGACTCATTAAGAGATTGACCGATGGTGGAACTTATTTTGAATCTTACTCTTGTGAAATTGGTGTCTAAGGTTGGGGATTAAGAGGTTACGCCTCAAAATACCATGGTTTAGCATAATTAAGGCCTGTTGCTTACGCACGGATACCTCCCACCGTATTTTGCCCCTACCTGGCGATTAGCTTGTGGTCGGATTCATACAACAACCTACCCCAGGTAATCGACCAGTTAGGAGTCGTCTAGGTCTAGGTCAACCCTAGTATAGGCTTGGTTTTAATTTTTTTCTTTCTTTTTGTTTGTTGTTTGCTTTTTCTTTTTTATTTGTGATTGTTTATGAAATAGATTCAACAATAACAATTCTTCCAATCCTAATATGAATTCATATTTCACACCAACTCTATTTGATTCAGATAATTCCAACCCGCCTTTTACAATATGAACCAAACAAATACAGCGGGTTGGACTTATCCGAATCAATACAACCCATTGTTGGCCCAGAGGCCCTTCACTCTAGTTTTGATGATGATTAACTCATGTAGTTATAGTTTACTAATAATCTTGTGATATTTAGTTTCAGATATTTGATAAAGATATTAGTAGGTGATTAACTTCAACAAAGGTATTTTGGAGCTTTCACATGGTGATTCAAGAGCTCGAGCGTCAAGTTCACATCTACACTCGGTTGGAGTCAAGCTCGGTGGATCACGTTTGGATCGAGTCGACTTGGAGATGGAGTTCTACAAGAAGAATTCGATTTGTTTAGTTTAAGATTATTTAGATCTTGTTATAAAGATTAGATAGTGTTGATATGCTCAAGTTCACTATGCACACACACTTGTTTTAAGTTTCATGTGTTTTGGCTTTTCAGTTTAACCAGTTTTAGATTTCTAGTTCAAATATATGGTTTTCATGAATAGATAGAATCAAAACAAGTTTACATGGTTTAATGTATATTAGATTTGATCTATATACATCTATACTTCATATACTTAGAAAAACTTATTTTGATAAGCCTATTCATGTGTTTGGAGTTTTGTATTTTAACAAAACTTATTTTTGGATTTAATGTCAAAAATATAGATATAATATCTTTCATGTATATTCGATTCTATCCATATACAACAAGCTTAAAAGTTGTTTAAATATCATGTTCTTGTATATACATGTGTTTTGGAAAAATCGGATTTCCTTTTCAAAAATTCAAGTTTCGGAAAATACGGATTTTGGTTTAAGGCAAATTTTCTATCTCACAAAATGGTTCAAATTGTTTGAAATATGTATTGAAATTTTACCATACATATTTGTATTTCAAAGATCTTATATGATCTGATTTTTGTGAAATTTATGTGTATTTTATGGAATTTTTTAGTAGCCAAAAAGACAAGTTTTAAATCCCTAATTAGTTGGACCAGGCTGTCTGCTGGTCGACCGGACCGGTCGACCGAGACAGAAGTCGATCGACCGGACTGATCGACCGACGTGCACAGAACGTACACGCAGCCAGGGCTGGTGGGCCGATCGACCGGGCGATCGACCGTCCAGAGAGCTCTGCTATCTGAAAATGGCCCCGGTCGACCGGGCCGGTCGACCGACAGAGAGCTCTGCTCTCTGTATCCAGTCTCGATCGACTGGGCCGGTCGACCGGAGGCACAACGGTCAGAAATCTGACCGTTGGGCCGGTCGACCGGGCGGGCGACCGGAAGGGCAAATCTGCCCTTTCCAGCTGCCAACGGGCAGATTCCTTTGGGGCTACAAATACCCCCCCATTTGAGTTGGTTTTAAACAAGTTTTCCAAGAGCAAAATTCTCATTCTTTCTAGTGATTTATTACAAGTTTTCAAAAGAGTTTTTAGAGCCAAAAGATTTTATCTTTATTTGTTTTAAAGGGTTGGAAAAATCAAGAAAAGGAGAAGTCTTTGGGTTTGGTTTTTGATCTTCATTTCTATAGCTTTCGTAGAAGTTTTCCCAAGAGTTTTTCCTTGTGTTTTTTATTTCTAAACTCTTTGTTTTTCTCACACTTGAGCTATCTATCTATCTTATCTATAGGATCATTGTTTTGTGACAAAGAATTGGTTTGTGGTTGAGAGAGACCACCAAGTTGTAAACCTTTCATTCATTGTGATATCCCTCTAGTGAGAGGTGATTGTGTTGATATCCCTCTAGTGAGAGGTGATTGTGGAAGTGGTGCTTGTAACCCTCTAGTGAGAGGTGGAGATTAAGTTGGAATCCCTCAAGTGTGAGGTGATTGTTGTTGGTGTTGGCTTTGTGCCTATCCCTCATTTGTGAGGTTGATATTGTGTTGGTTTAGTGCCTTGCCTCTAAGTGTAGAGGTTACATTTGAGAAAGGAGTTGTATACTCCCAAATTGTATTTGCCCAAAATCCTCAGTAGAGATTCCCTGTGTGGGAAGTCCTGTGTGGACGAGTTAGTGAAAATCCTTCTATGTGAAGGCGGGGACGTAGAGCTGTGTGCTCGAACCTCGAAACATATCTCGGTGTTTGCGTTTGATCCACTTTCTCTAACTCTCTCTCTCTTACATTGTGCGTTGCATCTTATTGTCATATCATATACATGCTTGGTTTGATTGTGTGCCCATACTTGTATTTAACCAAGAGAGCTTCATATAGCACCTCAACTCTTATTTAGAGGAACTTAGAGGAGATAATCCAGAGCCCTTCACCGGGAATTCGGTTACACTCTTTGGTTACACTAAGTGTGTTGCATTTAGTTTTTAATTTCGCATTATTTATCATTAGATTAGCCTTACACCTATTCACCCCCCCTCTAGGTGTACTTTCACCATACCCCCAATCTTATGACTATAATTTCAAAAATAATTTCAACTTGTCACAGAGTCAATGGGGATTCACCTCCCCGGAGTCTAATTTTCCACCACCTTGTCTACAATTTTCACAATTTTCACAATCTCCATTCCCCAATTTTGCTTTCTATGCTCTTTTTCTTGGACCTCCCATTGAAGAAAAATCCGAGTTAGAAAAGAGTATAGAAGCGAACCTACAAGAGGCTGAGCGACAATTTCAGAAAATGATGGCCTCTCCAATTCCACAATATTTTCAAGAGTCTTACTCAGTTCCACCTCCTCATAATGAACAACCATCTGCCATGAAAACGAGTAAGGAACTCTTGTGTGAGTTCAAGCTTCAATCTCAAAATATGTAGGACTCACAATCTTCACTATCTTTCCAAAACTAGGATTCTTATACTCCCTTTCTGGACCATTCACTTGAAGAAAAATCACATCTAGAAAATAGTATAAAAATCTTGTAGGAGTCCGCGTTATAATTTCAAAAATCTTCTTCTCAGTCTATTGATAGGTTGGAAACACAATTGAGTTAATTGGTCAACATTTGTAGGAATGAGGAAACTCTCTCTTATCAACCTTTGACCAATCCAGATATCTCTAACTCTATCAATTTGACCCATGACTCTTATTGTTTTGGAAATCAAGATTCCTACACTCCTATTCTAGAGCATCCACTTGAAGAAACATCACATCTAGAAAAGAGTATAGAAATCTTGTAAGAGTCCACACTACAATTTTAAAAATCTTCTACCCAGTCTATCAATAGGTTGGAAACATAATTGAGTTAATTGGTTAGCATTTATAGGAATGAGAAAACTCTATCTTATCAACCTTTGACCAATTCAGCTATCCCTAACTCTATTGATCTGACCCATGACTCCTGTCATTTTGGAAACCCAGATTCAATTTCAGCACACCCATCTGAACTTGACCAAACTTCAAATGTTAAAAATCTCATTGACATTTTGGCAAGTTATCCTTTTCCTGAGATTGAACTTGAGCATGAATATGATCCTGAATCTCAACTTGGTAATTCAATTTCACTGCCTGATTCCACAATGACTGAGGTGTTTTTACCTGAATTCAGGTTTTTTCCTGAGTCAACATTGGATCCTGTGCCAGTCCATTGTGAAATTGAATCACCAATCTTTTATGATCATCATATTGAACTTGACCAATTCCATACTTTTGAAAGTTTCATTAATAAATTGGCAAGTTCTCATTTTTCTGGAATTAAACTCAATGAGGAATGTGACCTAGATTCTCAGATTTGTGATCCAGTTCAAACTTCTGAATCAATATTGACTCCTGTTTTGTTACTCAACTTAAGTAATATTTTAGAGTCAGTTTTGGTTCCTACACCTGTCATTCTTGAACTGAAATCACCAACCTTAGGAAGTCACATTCCATCATGGGGAAATGAATGTGGATTTGAGTTTCAACTTCTTGATTTGGACCCACTTCCTGAACCAATCTCGACTCCTGAACCTTTACTTGACTTACGTCTTTTTTCTGAGTCGGTATTAGTTCCTGTACTTCCTGAGTTTAATCAATCATTCCATTCTGGGACAAGGGTCTTGATAAATTTGACTCTGAAGTTATTTTTAAAATTTGAAAATTAGATGGGGTAAAATTCATAATAAAAATCATAAATATATACATCATTCTAGTGGGTTGTATTTTAGAGGTCTCTGGTGGGTTCTTCCGGACTCCACGCAAATTGGATTGGGCCGCATTTCGTGGATCAATCCGACCACCACCAGAACCACCCCCTTGAAGTAATTTTTCCTTCCCTCTTTATTGTTTCATGCAACTTTTTGAAATAAGAGACAAAGTTTTGATCTATTTTTAAGAAAATTAAGATGATCTTAAAATTAAGGAAACCTTAATTATGACATCTTAAACCTAGTCGAAATAATGGATCTTCTCTAAGATTATAGGTTAAGTATAAAAGATTGGGGAGATAATTTTATCTTGAATTTGTTGCCTTAGATAGTTTACACTTCATACTTACACATTTTTGGGATGAAAATAAAGACCTAAAATGCCAAAAAGCAAAAAAAAAAAAATAAAAAATAAAAAGAAAAATATATATTATAAAGAATAAATAAAAAAATTGCTTATTAAGCTGGATAATTATGCCTCAAGAAGCATGATTATTTACGCCTAACGGTGGTCAAAAGAAACAAATAATCCCCCTTAGTTTTGTGGCATTGTTTACTCGAGTCCTTAAACGCAAGGGATGTTTTCTCATCTGATGCCTTAGGACCGTCTGGTTTGGGAGTCATCGGTTAAATGCTCGCTACATGGGTGAACTAGAAAACCTAATGAAGCTAAGGGAAGAAGAAAAAAATAATATATATATATATAAATAAATGGCTTGATGGTTAGAGTTGAAATCCCAGAGATCTTCACTATCACAAAGTGCATATTATCTAGGTCTTATGAAGGATAAAATTTCAATCTAATTTTGAATTCTTACCTTAATTTAAGACAAGATCTTGTATAGAGACTAAGTTTAAGGAAGAATAATTTTTGGTGGACTTATGATCTTAGATCACTTATATTTTTTCAAAAATATTTCAAAAAAAACTTGTCTCTCTTTCAAAATGTGTTTTCAAAATACTAACATTTATCTTCTTTCTTTATGGATTTTCTGGGTATAATCTGCTGAAAACCCTCATGAGACAAAACTCCTCCTCTAGGGGTAACCTAGACGTTTAACGGCTTGTTGCACACGCTCAGTGCAATCCGTCACATGCGAAAGTGGTATAATAACAATTGTAGTATAGTTTTTCTTTTCTTATTTTGCTCAGGACGAGCAAAAGATAAGTGTAGGGGTGTGATTAGTCTACAGTTCTGTATTATTATATCGCATTTCCCTACTGATTTATGAATAAAATATCGGTCTAAACCGTGTTTTGGTCTCTCTTACAGATAATCAAGATAAGGAGGGCAAATGGGTAATAAGAGCTTAATTAAACCCATTTTCGGGTAATTAAATCTGCAATTCTTAGAGGCCAAGTAAGGGAACTTCTAGAGGATGCATTGAACCTAAATCTTTGCGCACGTCAGATGAAGATCCGGACGAATATACCCGAAACCGAGTATACCAAGAAGGTCCTGGAAGCGACGAGGATCTCTCGCCAAAAATCAGGGACATAAGTCCCTGGTATTGCCGCGGAATGGGCAATGGTGGGGCCACGCGTCAATCTTTGACGTGTGGCCTTGTCTCGTCTTCTGGAACCTCCTTTTGCCTATAAATAGGGCAGGGGTTGGCCAAAACGCAAGCAGATTTAGATTTAGGCTAGGTTCTCTATATTTTAGTGTAGTGTAGTGTAGGTATTCTTCTTCTTTTCTTTTATATTTTTATTTCCTTTTAGATCTTGTAGTAAGACAGAGAGATTCAGAGAGAGATTGATGTAATAGATGGTGACAATCTATGTAAAGGTGTCTCCTTTCTTCTCCATTGTAATCTTCTCCATCTTCTACATGATGTTTAGCTAATTTCTTCTTCTCATGACAATCTAACTACTAACCACTAACCATCTAACTACTTACTTAATAATCCATATGAATCTAGTAGCCTCTACAAGGCCTTGCTCTCGCAAGAGCCATTGATGGCTCATGATGATGGATTCTAACATTTCTAACACCTAACCCACTAACTTGCTAACTTGCAATGTCTTTTTTATTTCATGCTCATCTCTAACTGGTTTTGATGATTTAATAGTAGCTTGCAATTTGTTATGTGGTATGGATGTATTGTTTGAATGTAGAAGAATAATCTTATGGGCCATGCTCTGTATCATCTCTTGAAGCTAAGGATTAGTGATGGCCAAGAATCCATGTGAGGCAACTATCACTAAGAGGTTAGCATGGTTAGTGGAGCAATTGGTAGTTAGTAGCCATGATTTTTCTTTTACGTTGTTTTAAAAATCAATTCCAAAATCTTTTATCATTTTTTCTATCGTTGTTTTACCATCCTTTTAGTTCACCTTTATTTCATCTTCTTTTCGTTTTTCAACTCACTTCCTTTTTCTTTCACATCGCTTTCATCGCCTTCTTCACCTATCACTTCTGAATTTCTTTTATTTTCTTTTCATTCTTTAATAAAGAAGAATTGTTAACAAAATACGTGAATAAGAACTGTTAATACTTCTATCGCCTCCTGTCCCTGTGGATTCGATCCGTTGAGCCAATGCTATAATGGAAGTATCGAGGGAACATTAGCACATACAAGCTTTTCCATTGATTTCATAAGACACATTTTCAAGTGTTAGTTCCGCCCCGATCAATGCCCTAAGTCAAAAATCTGGAGGATCACTGGCCGTATTGATAACTCAACAACCAAGGCTATTGAAAGAGTTAAAGGAATGTAATTGGAAGTCTGAATAAAAGAACCTAGGGATATAGCAAGCCGGGTGAACCAAGTTAGCATTCAATATGACTTGTATGAACGAATAAAATAGGCATAACAAGGGGATTACGGAATAAAGAGGATCTTGGAGGAGATCCAAGATGGGGAAACTCAAGGCGTTACCTGCGATAAAGGAATGTTGAAAATTGGACACCGTGTGTGTACCACAAGATGCAAGACTTAAGGAGGAAATTTTGGTAGAAACTCATCACATCCCCTACACGGTACATCCAAGAGCAACAAAAATGTATCAAGATCTTCGAACAAATTTCTGGTGGGAAGGAATGAAGAAGGATATGACTAAATTCGTGCAAAAGTGCTTGATATGCCAGCAAGTTAAGACTGAAAACAAGAAACCCCTGGGATTGTTGATGCCTTTATCAATCTCCGAGTGGAAGTAGTCACATTACTATGGATTTTGTCATAGAATTTCCTCGATCTCCACGAGGACATGATACTATATGAGTAGTAGTGGATCGACTCACAAAGTCTGCACATTCCCTACCCATCCGAATAAATTACTTGATGGATGAGTTAGCACAGATTTACATCCGAGAGATAGTTCGGATACATGAAGTACCTAAAACAATTGTATCAGATAAGGATCCTCAATTTCTATCAAGATTCTGGGTGAGTTTATCCAAGGCTTTGGGGACTAAATTACATCCAAGTATTGTGGCACACCCACAGATTGATGGACAATCAGAGAGGATTATGCAGATATTAGAAGACATGATAAAAGTATGCATGCTAGTTTTGGAAACTGGGAGAAGTATATACCATTTGTGTATCACAATAGCTACCAATCAACTATTGGAATACCACCGTTTGAAGCTCTGTATGGCAGGAAGTGTAGGTCCCCCATTTGTTGGGGAGAGGTTGGAGACCGAGGATTATTGGGCCCTGACTTAGTGCAAGAACAACAGAGAAAATCAATTTAATAAAGGAGAGGATGAAGGCATCGCAGAGCAGACAAAAATCATACACAGACAAGCGTAGCAAGCCTTTAGAATTTGCCATAGGAGATATGATATTTCTGAAGGTGTTCCCCATGAAAGGAGTAGTGCGGATCGACAGAAGCAACAAGTTAATTCCTTGGTATACGGGACCCTTTGAAATATTGGAAAGGATCGGGCCACTGGCTTATAGACTAGCCATGCCCCCTAGATTGAGAAAATTCATGATGTCTTCCATGTATCCCAGCTAAAGAAGTATGTACCAGACCCCAGCCACATCCTTAGTTATCCTCCGCCGCAGATTCAAGGAGACTTGTCCTATGAGGAGGAGCCAGTACAAATTCTGGATCATAAGATGAAAAAGTTTCGAAACAAAATCATTCCCTTGGTAAAAGTATTGTGGGGGAGCCAAAATTTGAAGAGGCTATATGGAAACCAGGAGAAGAGATGCGATAATCTTATCCACACTTGTTTTAAGGTACATTAAGTTTCAAGAACGAAACTTTTTGTTAGGAGAGTAGAACTGTAACATTCAGGTTAAAATAATTCTGAATTATTGCTCTTAATCACCAATGGGAGAAAATTTTATTATGATTATCCAATTAAGTTTAAGACTTAGTAATTAAAGATTTCATGTGTTATAAATGTATTCACATATATTACATGGTGTATATACACCTACATATTTAATCACTATGTATATATATGCTTTATACCACCCTATGTATGAATACATGGTACTACACTACATTAGTGGTATTGGGATAATTTCAAGAAAATCTCACCATGAGGTAATTATTTTAATCTCAATAGTTAGTGGAAAAGTAGGTGAAGGAGAGGAAAGGCTAGAATCTTCTTGATTGTAGGAGAAAGTTAGTTGACGGAGGGGATGGCTTGACAAACTTGTAAATTTGAGACCATTTGGATCTAAACCTACCCTCATCAGCTGAACCATCTTTCACTCATCTTCTCCCTCAAAATTTTCATGGCAAGAACGCTAGAAACCCACCCTTCCTTTTCACAATAAAACATATACTCTCTCTCCCTTGTTATTTTTCTTTTCCTTATGCCTTCCCACATCAGAGGCGGCAAAGGGAGAGGGGGGTCATGCTCAGGTGGAGCCGCTCCCAGGCGGCCATCCCAGGCGGAGCCGCGCCCAGGGCAGCGCGCGAGCAAGGGGAGAGGGGGGACTCGAAGGAGGAGAGAGGGATCTTCCTAGGGCTTAGATCCAAGTTGAGGAGGTGATTTTCAGTCAAAATCTAAAATTTAAGGGTTCTAAAATCCTTTTTGGGGAAGGTAAATTCTGACTGAATTTATCAAAAGAAAAAACAGTGCTTATTCTTCATATTTTTGATGATTTTTTGTGTTAGAAAATAATCTAAATGTTCTCTTGCTTAGGATTGTGGTTCGAGGAGGCAAAGTTGAGTCCTAACAAAAAGGAAAATTTCAAGAAAGGTGAGTAAACTCGAATATTGGAGAACTTATTTTAAGAAGCTCGAATATGAATGATGGGGATATTCTGTCTCCTCGTTTAAAAATACCGCAAGTGCACAATAGGTTGTTGTAGCACTTGATGGTCGGTCCACAGGAAAGGTGTTTCTTGATGATCCTAACACGATTTAGGCGAATAGGTTGGGAAAAATAAGAAGTTGGTATGAACTAAGTTGTCAAAGAGAAGGATCATGCACCTAGGGTAGAATCCTCTAGACTACTGTTCATATGGTGGTATTTATCTCTCAACTAAATGATTTACACAATAATAAATTTCTGTCTCAAATGGCAAAAAATCCTAGAACAGTGGTCCTAAGCACAAGATATTAAATTTAATCGCATATTCCATCAAAGTACTAAAATAAAATTAAAGCAACCAATAAGACAAACACTAAGCATGAAATTTTGATTATTTAAACATATCTTGTCAAATTTTGAAATATCTAGCAATAAATCTCATTGATTAAAAATCAATTACTGTGCCTTTCGTATGCTATCTGAGAGATTTAAAAGTCCACCACGATCTAATAGCCTAGGTTCATCACCCTGGGCACATAAAATTTAAACTAGTTGCACATATTCAATTTAATGATCTTGTAATTTAATAAATGAATTATTAATTAATTAAAAATACTACAGATGACTAATTTAATTTAATTACTTGGACCAGAAAAATTATTAATCTAGCAATCTAAATTATTAAATAAATTAATGATCTAAATAATTATCTAAAAAAATATATCTAAAATTGTATTAAATAATAAAATACTAACCTAAGTTTTGTGCATTGACAGATCTGAACGTCGCTCTGACTGGACCTTGGGAGACGCGTTTTCTGGCCGAGTACAGCGTCTTTGGGCGCTCGAAGTAGGTGTGGGGCCCGGACGCTCTGTTGACAGCACCTGGGGGCGCCTTGCTATACTCGCCTGACTGTAGGCGCCTGGCTGTAGGCGCCTTGGATTTGGGCGCCTGACTTGGGGCGCCTGAATTGGGCGCCTGATCTGGGCGCCCTTCTCTGTTATTTTTTTTCTTTTGAAGGTAATGTGCACCTTTTTGCCTTGTGTGCGTGGGATGAAGCAGAAAAACTCGGAAGAGATTTGTAGAGAAAGAGAAAAAGAAAGTGCTGCCGTCAAAACTAGACTTTGAAAATTTAGAATTCAAAAAAAAAATAGCCTACTCCAAACCCTAACCCTACATGGCTATTTATAGATTTAGGGTTTGGCTATTTTACACATGAGTCCCAAATAATTACAATATTTCAAGGAGAATACATAAATAAATTTTTTGCACTCCTCATCTTTGTCACTTTTGCCTTTAAGCCCCTGACCTTTTGTAAAATTGCGTTTTTATCCAAACTGGCCTCAAACTCCTTCGAATTGATTGTAGATTTTTTTGATGTCAGTTTTAATCATAGTGGAGCGATCCCAGCAGTGTCAACCTCCTATCTCGCTTCCACTCCTTTTAGCGCGCTTTATAGTCTTGCAAAGATTGCTTTTGTGGTTCAGTCTTCTAATAAATTTGTCTACAAAACACCACTAAAAATACCTGAGTAGCATTATTTATAGAAAAATAATAGATGAATATGGGCATGAAAAATGTGACAAAATCGTGCCGATCGATGAACATATTAACTACCATTTATCTTGTGAAATTCGTTGTTTTAGTAGTAATTTGGCAATATCTAAATGTTTATAATTGCGTGTAAACTGATATGAAGAGGGATAAAATTTATATGGTGTGAGGGTGAACAAAAAAAATCTATTAGACATGTTAAATAAGAGAAGAGATTGGCTAAGTTGTAATGTTCAAACAATTGAGAATTTGAACAAGAAATTAAATAATTATTTTGTGTGATAGTGTACATCTATTAGTCATACTCATATGGAAGCTTGTAAACACCAAGTTGAATACTAGTCGGGTACTAGAGATATAAAATTTGAATAATGAAAATATCGGCGAAGGGAAATGGACTCATACATAAAAACTTGTGCGTAAATTGAAGTAATTATACTTATGTACTTATATATACACACACACACACACACTTACACACACACGCACAAGTGATGTATATGACTGTGTATCTTGAATGTACAAGTAGTAAGTGGCATGATATAAATAAAATTGTATGATATGTTTGTGCAATAATATTGCTTGTGTGAATACTTTCTTTTTCTTATAGAGGAAGGGCGGACGGGAGCCGGTAGGAGGGGAAAGATGGTGTGACAAAAGTTGTTCATCCTTATTTGTAGGAAGGGATTGGCGGGCGCTGGTAGGATGAGGAAGACGGTGATGTAATATTTATTCCTTGTAGGAAGGGGCCGACGAGAGCCGGTAGGAGAGGGGAAGACGGTATGGTAAAAGTAGCTCATATTATAATTGTAGGAAGGGGCCGACGGGAGCTGGTAGGAGGGAGAATATGGTGTTAAATATTCATCCATTTCTTAAAATGATGTGTTGACGAAACGTTACTTGAGAATATGACATTTATAAAAAATGCTTGTGCTATGTATATGCATAACTTAAAAATTGTTATGAATTGAATTATACAATTTTATAAGCCGTGATAAATGAAAAACTACTACCATGTCATGTATCATCGTATATGTGTATAAAGTAACACCGAGGAATGTTAGCATATACTCCCTAAATTTTGACTTATTGACGACATACTATAAAAAAAAATTGATAAATCATCAAAACCAAAAGATTAACTAGAATATCAAACAATAACTTGGTTTACTCACTGAGCCATCAAGCTCACTCCTTTCTTGATAATATCTTTTTTTTTGGGTCTTAGAAAGGGTAAAGGAACGACGTGAGAACTTGTGGTGTCTTATAAAGGAGTTTTGTTTCGTGACATCACAAACCCTTTAACCATGTCTTTTTGTCTTTTTTGCTTTCCTACTCATTTTGGAACTCCTTATGTATATGTGTTGGCCTTATTATGCTAAGTTGGTGGAAATCATATCATTCATGATTATGATCTTTTGTGAAATGTTTAAAGTTTAAGGGATGGACTCTTATGTTGATAGTCTGATATCCTTTGTGTAAGCAATGTTATGTAAATCACTTGACGGATTTCGCTTGATGTATCTTTTTGGGATGGCTACTAGTTCTTAATTAAGTGTGTTTGTTGTAGTCTTGGAATGAGAATATCCCAAGTTTTATCTTACTTGGTGGAATATATTATTATTAACTGCGTGGGTGTTTGTTTGGTATATATAAAAATATGTTAAGACTATTGGGAGTCATGTAGACTATTGAATTTCATGCTTTGTATTTGGGCAAAAGACAAATTACAAAGGAGATGCTGTTGAAATTTTGAGCAATTAAGTTATTAGAGATGATTTCTTATTTTTCTGATTAAAGGTTATTAGATGATCAAATATTATTATCTGGGACCTTTACATCTAGGATTAGTTTGTTTGAGAGAATTCTACGTCAAATTGCGTAGATTCTCTAGTTAGATCTTGGATCAATTTGCAACCCTTACAACTCAGTTGACTGAATAAGATTTCTCTCCCTTCTGCCCCGAGGATGTAAGCAAATTGTTGAATATCGTTAAGTCATTTGTTTTTTCTCCTTAGCTATTTGTATTCGTGCTATATTTGTGTTGGTGATTGACGTACAACATTTAATAATCTGATATTGATCTGAGAATTGGTGACTCCAGAGGCCGCGCGCAACATTTTTCTTATCTCTTTTTTCTCTAATACTATGCCTATAGTTTTATTATCATTTTTCTTACTTTTCTAATATTGTTGGTCTCTTGATTATTATCAACATTTTTGAGTTATTGGTGCATTCAATTCAATCATCACACTCAAGTAGAGTCTTGAAAGTTTTAATTTCTTGATACTTTTTATAATATGGATTACATCAGCAAAATTCAGAACTACAAACTCTTTAAAGAAAAAAGAAGATGAAAATAAATAAATAAGAAGTCAAGGTCTAGGAACATGCCAATAATACGAGCAAGAGCAGACCAATTACAAGATAAATTTCTCCAGATTAGGACACTAGATTAAAGACTGATACTCTGAGATGTAATATTATTTTTTTATTTTATTCTCTCTTGTCATATTACATTTACACCTACATTGAAATTCTTATTATATTTACGTCTACACTGAAAAAATATCCTACATCCGTCACTGCTTGTATCCATTACTTTTTCAAGAAAAGGGTCCAAGTTGACTCTAACACCTAATTCCTTTTAAAAATTATTATTATTATTATTAATTACTAATTAGAATTCTCAACAGGACATGCACCAAAAATTGGAGAAAGAAGACAATTGAGAAGTAAACTATACCTTTCTTGCACTTTCATATATATTTTATTTTCCTTTATTTATCTCCTCTTCATGGGTCCACCATGTCTTTTGTTGTTGATGTTCAGGGGATTGCTTGGTTTAAATTTGCTTCTGGAAAAATAAATTAAAATAGTTATTTTTAGTATATTATTACATAAAAGAATATAATAGTAATTATTATGGGGTTAATTATATTCTCCTCTTCTTTTTTTTCCTTTTTTAACTGCAACAGTTAGAAATGACTGAACTACATGTAGGGTCTGTGTGGTTGTTGTAATTAGCCATAATCTGTAAGTTGTAATTGGTAAATTCTTTTACAGTAAATGAGTTACATGCATATAAGTTTTACGGTGTTTGATTGATAATATAAAGTTGTAAGTGAGAAAGTGTATTGTGTTTTACGGTGTTTGGTTGTCGTAATGTGTAAGTCGTAAGTGAAAAAGTTGACCACAAAATTAACTATTTAGTGATTTAAAATTTTTTAATATTACAAATAAATACTAAAAATGTTAAATATTAAAAAAATTAATATTAACATAAAAAAATAATACAAATTTGTATCACCACAAAATTCACTTTAAGTGAGTGGAAATTGGGTTACAAGTGAGTGGTAGTTGGGTTGCATAAGTCTTTTACGAAGTGAGTGATAGTTGGGTTGTGTAAGTCTTTTACGAATTATGGTCCAAACAAACGTCGTAGTTGTAATTGGGTTGTAAGTTATTTACGAATTACTGCCTTTTATGACTTTTGTGTCCAAACAAACAGCCCCGTAGCTTTCATCCATGTAGATGGTAAGTTTGACACTTCGTTTTGTTCTTCCATTGTATCAAAGCATGAGGCATGTTTGGATTCTTGGAAGTGGGAGGAACATGAGAAGTGAGAAAACTTATTTCTCACTCTCCTTTTTTGTTTTGAACCGTAAATGAAAATAAGAAACCCTCTTTTTTTTTTTCTCTTTTTCTTTTTACATCTCCCATTTACACTACATGAATGAGAAAATCAGAAAATAAATCACACAAACACGTTGAATAAATAATAACACAATGCTTCAATTCATGGAGTTTATCTAATTCTCTCTATTATAGTGGTTTAAATATCACTATATTTGATTTTTATTGATTAATAAAGATCTTAGCCCAATATTGAACTCAGAATCTGTGGGAGAGAGGAGAGAGAGGAGATAGAGGAGATGGAAGAAGGTAGCACAGAGATCGGACGATAAAGGAGCAAGAAACAGCGCATGGAGCAGGCCAGTTGTACTCCCAGTCGATGTCTCGGTCGACCGGTGGAGGAGGCCGGTCGACCGGCTTGGTCGACTGGCGTGCACAGGAAGGAGCGGTCGACCGACCCCGGTCGACCGACTGAAGTGGCCTCGCTCTCGGGTAGGCGCGGTCGACCGGGCCGGTCGACCGACAGGCGCGGCTGGACTTTCCTTTTAGGATTCGAATTCCTTTTCTGGATGGGATTGATCCAACCTGGGTTTCCATAAATTCAGGGTCTCTGTGGCTATAAATAGAGGCTAGAGGCCTCATGTATTGTATCCCTGAGAAAAACTAAGAATCCCTTGCCTCCCTCAAGTTTCTCTCTTGTATTAGTTGCATTGATTGTTGAATCAATAAAGATCTCTCTCTCCCTTGCCCCGAGGACGTAGGCACGTTGGCCGAACCTCGTTAAATTTGTGCGTTGATTGTTTTTCCTCTATTGGTTGTTGTTCCTGCTGTGTTGGTTGTTTCTCCGGCTGCATCGAGTCTCCGCCAGGTGGGCGGATTCCTTAAAGGGTGGTTGTTGTGTTTGTCTTCCCCGAGACACCCCGCTACGCACAACAAGTGGTATCAGAGCATCCCAGATTCGACGCGGGATCATCTGTTGATTCAAAGGCATCTGTTGCTGATTGGCGGAGATCGTGTGTCGATCTCGGATCAGAGTTGGGACTGTTTGTGGGATCGTGTGTCGATCTCAGAACAGCGTGTGAAGATTGCTCGAGGAATCAAGTTGGTGGAGTAGATTGCTTCGGAAACTCTTCGTGGGTTTCGCGTGGAGGTAAAGATCCTGTCTTTATCTAGTTTATTTTATCTAATTCCGTTTGTTTCCACATTGCTTTGAGGAATCAGTTGAGAAGATGGCTGGAGAAAGTACATCGGTGAAATCCATGTATCCACATCCAAGGATTGATGTGGTGAAGTTCAACGGGACGAACAACTTTGGTATGTGGAGGTGTGAGGTTATGGATGCACTGACGGCATCAAACCTCGAAGACACTCTACGGTTGGAGAAGAAGCGCGCATCAACGACGGAAGAAGATTGGGACAAGATGAACCGTTCGGCGTGTGGCTTGATCAGGTCTTGTCTGACACAAAACATCAAGTATCAGGTATTGCATGAGACATCTGCGAGGCAGCTGTGGGAGATCCTGGAAAGAAAGTATCTGACGAAGAGCATAGAATCGCGATTGCAGTTGAAGAGTAAGCTCTATGGGTTTCAGATGCAAAGAGGATGCTCCGTCAATGAACACTTGAACCTCTACGCGAAGCTTCTTACGGACCTAATTAATGTGGATGTTGAGACTAGTGAAGAGGATAAGGCGGTAATTCTTTTGAACTCTCTTCCTAGGGAAGAGTATGAGGCCTTTACTCTTACTTTTCTCAATGGTAGACAATCCCTTAACTACGATGAGGTGTCTGCCGCACTTGTGAGTTATGAAGCAAGGATACAGGACCGACTGTCTTCTTCGGGAAGCACAACAGCAGAGGCATTGGAGGTAAGAGGCAGAAGTTCCAATAGGAAGGGAAGAGACGATCGGGGGAGATCAAAGTCCAGATTAGGCTTCAGAAATCTGAAGAAGTATCAGTGTGCCTTGTGCAAGGAACTAGGACACTGGAAAGCTAAATGCCCGAAGGCCAAAGGTAAGAAGGTGGAGTCTAAGACTGAGGCAAATCTTGCAAAGGTGATCAGTACTCAAGGCAGTACCTCACAGGAAGATGGGTCAGACTCGGACTCATCGGTATTCTCTCTCTCTGTTACTACCCCTACTGTTTGTAACTCAGATAATGCTGAGTGGATCTTGGATAGCGGAGCCACCTATCATGTGTGCCCGAACAGGGCCTGATTTTCTAGCTTTGAGAAGCTGGATGGATGTTACACGGTCATGGGTGATGATCATCCGTGTAATATAGAAGGGAAGGGTACAGTTCATATCAAGATGGATGATGGGATAGTACGAGAATTGAAGGAGGTGAGGTATGTATCTCAACTCAAAATGAATCTTATCTCTGTTGGCGCTTTGGAAGCATTGGGTCTTGTGATATCTATACGAGACGGTGTTCTCAAGATGATCAAAGGCTCGATGGTGGTGATGAAGGGCGTCCGCCGGGACAATCTCTACTACTTGAAGAGTAGTACGGTTACAGGTCAGGTGGAGACTTCTAGTTCTTAAGATGATGGTTGCACGAAGGTCTGGTAGGTGAAGGTCGGATATGGAGGAGAAAAGTCTTTGCAAGCTCCTGCAAAGAAGGGATCATTGGAAGGTGCTGCTACCTGCAACTTGGGATGTGAACACAGCGTTCTGGACAAGAAGAAGGTGAAATTCAACACCAGTACTCACCGCTCAGAAGGTCTTCTTGATTGTGTTCACGTAAGCGTTTGGGGACCTGCTAAGACTGTATCGCTTGGAGGTCACAGGTACTTTGTCTCTTTTGTTGATAGTTTATCTAGGCATTGTTGGATATATCCCATGAGATAAAGGTGTGAAGCCTTAGATATGTTGGTGAAGTGGAGAGGAAGAATGGAGAAACAGATTGGTAGGAAGATCAAGGAGCTACAGATTGGTAATGTTGGAAGAGACATGAACCAATTCCTACGATTTGGCCAGAACAATGGTATTTGTACTCACTTCACAAAAGGTATAAATGGGTTGGCTAAGGAAGTAAACCGTTCCTTGCTGGAGAAGGTTCGGTGGTTGTTGTCTAATGCAAGATTAGACAAATCGTTTTGGGCTGAGGCGATTGTGTATGCTAGCCATCTCATGAATAAATCGACTGCGATAGGAGGTGAATCTCCATTGGAAATTTGGTCTGGGAAAACTACTCAAGATCATGGTTTGCTGCGAGAATTTGAAAGTCCGACCTACTTCAGTGCCAAAGATGGCAAGGTGAATCCGCGAGCAAAGAGGTTTGTGTTTTTGGGTATCAAAAGGAATATGAATGGCTACAGGCTGTGGGACCCCGAAAATAAGAAGATGTGTTGAGTAGGCATGTCATATTTGATGAGACTTCAGTGTTGAAGTCCACCGTCTCTCAGCAGGTGGAGAGAACGGAGACCAAGGAAGTATCGCAGCGGGTGGAGGTTGATGCTACTCCACCATCTCCAGTTGGTTCGGTATCAGTGAAGACTTCACCGGATGTGACATCGGGTAGAGATCATGTAGCCAGGGTTGATGCTGAACAGGTTGAAGACATTATTGATGATGTCGAGTTGTTTGCAGCCATTGGAACCAAGGTAAAACCATGCTTGTGGGTAAAGAAGCATGAATCTCAAGCTTGTGGTCGCGACAAGCTCAAGTTGAAGGTTGTTGGTCGTGAGGAGGTTCATATGACTGAGCCAGATAGGTTCGCTGCTGCAGATCCAGGTACAAGTGCTTGAGCTTGACGGAGCTCATTTAAATAAACTACGGTTGGCTTGATCCCTTGGGCAAGGTAGGTAGGCAGCCGTAAAGGCGCAGCCATTTGGTGATGCAACCCGTATGAAGCTGTTTGGGTTCTCGGGAAGCTTATTGGAACTTCACGTAGAGGTGAAGAGTTGTGGCCGATTGGGGCTTCACGTAGAGGTGAAGTGTTGTGGCCGATTAGACTTCACGTAGAGGTGAAGAGTTGGACTTCACGTAGAGGTGAGGTGTTGTGATCTTGATGAACAGATTGATCTTCTGGTGAACAGATGTTGAGCTTACATAAGGAGTGGTGTGCATCCAGTTGTTGAAGCCGATGATGGTGTTCGGTGTGCTCTACGCAGACTTGGTTGGACCGTCAGCTGAAGACATGTAGACTAGATAGAGCTAGTCAGTTGGAGAGTCAATGTTGGCTCATGATGAGTTCTTCGTGAGGTCGTGAAGTTGCGGAGAAGGAGCCACGTTCGATGATCGGCATGTATGGAAGTTCTCCTAAGGTGAAGCATAGGGAAGGCATGTGTGGTGCATTCCAGTGGATAACTGAGCTACAGATTCCTAGTCGAGATCGTGTGTCGATTTCGCCGAGATCGTGTGTCAATTTCATCCGGTGCGCGTAAGCCGAGATTGTGTGTCGATTTCGCCAAGATCGTGTGTCAATTTTGCTAGGTGATAGACTGGGGTACGTTGGAGATCGGCTCAGATTTGAAAAATCTTCACCATGGTGGAGAATTGTGAGAAAGAGGAGATAGAGGAGATAGAGGAGATGGAAGAAGGTAGCACAGAGATCGGACGACAAAGGAGCAAGAAACGGCGCATGGAGCAGGCCAGTTGTACTCCCAGTCGACGTCTCGGTCGACTTGTGGAGGAGGCCGGTCGACCGGCACGGTCGACCGGCGTGCACGGGCGTGCACAGGAAGGAGCGGTCGACCGGCCCCGGTCGACCAACTGAAGTGGCCTCGCTCTCGGGTAGGCGCGGTCGACCGGGCCGGTCGACCGTGGCATGGGTCGGTCGACCGGCCGGTCGACCGACAGGCGCGGCTGGACTTTCCTTTTAGGATTCGAATTCCTTTTCTGGATGGGATTGAATCCAACCTGAGTTTCCATAAATTCAGGGTCTCTGTGGCTATAAATAGAGGTTAGAGGCCTCATGTATTGTATCCCTGAGAAAAACTAAGAATCCCTTGCCTCCCTCAAGTTTCTCTCTTGTATTAGTTGTATTGATTGTTGAATCAATAAAGATCTCTCTCTCCCTTGCCCCGAGGACGTAGGCACGTTGGCCGAACCTCGTTAAATTTGTGCGTTGATTGTTTTTCCTCTATTGGTTGTTATTCCTGCTGTGTTGGTTGTTTCTCCGGCTGCATCGAGTCTCCGCCAGGTGGGCGGATTCCTCAAAGGGTGGTTGTTGTGTTTGTCTTCCCCGAGACACCCACTGCGCACAACAGAATCTATCATAAATCCGACTCCTCTGAGTAGGGCTCCAATAATGCTTTTTATTAAAGAGTATTTTGCTACAGTCCTAATGTCAAGCCGCAATTAGAAAAAAATCTCGACTTCATAATTTTATCACTTGAGCAACCTCCTTTTTTAAACCAATCACGCGCGCCCATGAGTCAAGCACAGAAGCGCTTCTCAGCGGAGAAAGACTAAATTGTCCCGTAGTAATCGCTTCGAAAAAATGGACCTTTTCAAAAATGCGGACTGCTGGTATATAGAGGACTGCGATCATGATTGCAATCCTCACAAAAGCCCTATTTTTGAGGACTGGGACCATGATCACAGTCCTCATAAAAAATCCTATTTTTAGGATTACGACCTCACAAAAATGCCTTATTTCTGAAGACTACGATTATGATCACAGTCCTTTTTATTAATATATTTTTTTGAGTTTTATAGCACTGCAATAATGATCACAATCCTCAGAAAAAACATGTTTCAGAGTTTTTATTACGACTGCGACTATGATCACAATCCTCTTTATTAGGACATTTTCTGATTTTTTTTTATAAGATTACGATCATGATCATATCCTCTTTATGAGAATTGCGATCATGATCACAATCTTCTTTATTAGAACATGCTTATGAGGTTTTATATAATTGCGATCATGATCACAATCCTCTTTATTAGGACATGCTTATGAGATTTTATAGAATTGTGATCATGATCGCAGTTCTCACAAAAATACAATTTCTCAACCTATATTGGGACAACGATAATGATCGCAATCCTTACAAAATGTCCAAATTTTGAATTAATAAAGGGACTGCGATCATAGTCACAGTCTTCAAATAAAGGATTGTGACCATAATCGCAGTGCTCACATAAACGTCGATCATTAGTCGTAGTCCTCAGATCAGCATCGCCATCATCTGCAGACCCCAGTTTACCAGCATCGAATGATCTCCAATGCTTTTCAGATTTAAAAACTAAAACGATCACAAACACAAACAAAATTTATCGTGAGCACGAATAAATGAGATTTACAAAAAATCAACCCCAGAAAAAATTTGGTGTAGGGGCTTCGCCCCCTAAGACCCCCGGGAGGGCCTCCTCGCTCCCCTTTCAACCCCTACGGTGGCTTGACTGCGCAAGTCGACCCGCAAATTACTCTGAGTCAAAGTCAGAGTTAAGGGAAGAGCAACGTTAGAGGCGATAGGAAAGGGTAAATGAGTAAATGAAAATATAAAAAAAACGTGATGGTTGGGAAGAATCAATTTATACTGACGTGGGTGAGACTGTAGCGAATTAAATTATGGAACTGAGTGTTCTTTTCTAATTATAAAGAAAAGTAAGTGGCTGTAGTGAGATTTTCCTTTTATTAACTTTAAAAGATATTTTTTCCCCTCTTGTTTATTTTTCTCTTGTTATAATTGTGGGCCTGTAGCATTTAGACTAAATCTGCGGCATGCGGGCCTTTGGTCTCCACAAGCAAGACATCGGCCCAATTAATTTGGAAGAGAAAAAATGGCCGAAAACCCTATTGGGCCTTTGTCCATGACCATGCCATTGAATCAAAACGTAGTAATAATCAATTAAACTATCTTTCTTGGTAGTTTTCTTTTATTAAACATATTTTATTCTATGATTCTATCTACTCATGGATTCAATTGGACATGAAACACCTACAACAGTCGATATCCACTTAAAAGTGTGTTTTCAGAGTACCTAAATCTTTAGATCCACAAGTAGACCATTCATTTTGTCAATTACTTCATACATAGTCGTGATCCAACCTAAAAAGAAATGATGATGGAAAAAATTAGTTTCTTCAAAGGTGTGGTTTTTCTTTCATAGGAATCTAGAAAATAACACTGGGCCTCGGATTTAGGATCAAATTCCTCCTGAAGCGCTATAAAGATTCAGCTCGTCAAGTCCATTTAACACCCAACACTATAATTGACAAGTTGAGAAGAAAGCAAGGCAATTAGAAAAATTTATGAGGTGGCAGAATCTCCAAAAACTCACCTTATAGGATATTTTTATTTTATCTGACAATTAATCAAGATCAACCGATCTAATTGGTCACGTCAGTGAAAATCAGATGGGAGGTTTTTCGTTCAATAGAACGATCCTTAATTATAGAACTACCTTTCAATTCCGTTCCTTAAACACCAATTAGACTGGTATTAGTCAATCTCAATATATAAAAATATATATATTAACAATAATATTTATAAAAATAAATATTCTAGCATAATTCCTGTGAAAAGAACATTAGTTCAATTACACAGTATATGGAGTGAGGTACGCGTATAGCGAATCTCCTTAAGACAATTGCGTCCCTGCTATGGTGCTAACGGGCGGCTGAACGCTACTCTCTCAAAATACAACACTCCTTCATGGTACTTGAATAGCACTACCAAATAGATTGTACACTCGAAACAAAATTAATCGGTATCTTCATTATTGAAAGTAGACAAAGAACTTGGACTAAGACAAATTTTCAAATGAATATTTGTCTTAAATTCTGGTGGAATATTGAGAGGAGAGAATGGAGGAACGAAGGAATATTTGTCTGAATCTCTATCAGATTTAATTCTTAATCTTTCTTCGGTGTGTCTGAAATGATCGAGAGGAGTGCCACAACTGTTATAACAGATGGAACCGTCGAGTACGGACGGGTTTCTCAGCTGCATCCATATGACCCAGCTTCGGGTTCTCTTGTTCGTATCTGCGAGACCTGGTCCAAAAAGAACGGACCCAAAACAGTCCACGCCCACGTCCTGCTTTGGCTCCGATACCGTCGCCGGGCCGGGACAGGGCGGGGCAAGCGGGCATAGTTTCCCCCAAACGCGCGCGAAAACTCCAAGTACCCAAAGGGCACGCCCTTATTTCTTACCTTTTCATATTTAAACCCCTCAAATTTTCACACAATATCCAATGTGGGATTAAAGAGATTTTTCATCTTTTGGTCCTCATTAGCTATTGAATTAGGCCAACTTCTGACTTGAATATCTCATTCATTCGGAAATAAATTGAACATGTGAATATACCACATTTATCTCCACTGGAGGAGAAAACACTCCAACCATCATCTGTGTGATTCTAGCAACGGATCATGTCTCAATTCAGATCAAAAATTCACTTGAAATTTCTCATTTTCCAACAATCTCCCACAATAAATCGAGATTCAAAAAATAGATATACTATGAGACTGACTTCATAGTGAAAGATAATTTATGAAAGAAACTGCATCAAGGTAGGTGAACTAGGTCTTGAACTTTTCATAGCAAAAGCCTTATCGGACTTACTGGCCAATCAGTGAACTAAATCTTGAACTGTCAGCCAATAGTGTAAGCCAAGTCAACAGACCTGACACAGTAACTTTTCAAAATCAACTTTGGTTCTCGGTTGTGTCCATTTTGGCCCTGAACATTCTTGATTTCAAAGAGTGTATTCAGGGAATCACAGCCTCCATGGAGACTCTCAAAGAGCTGACCCAGCTCTACACTCACATATGTGATCGCCCCATTAAAAATAGCTTATTGTATCCCACTTGTTTTAATAATGATGTGTGTGCTTCATATACATATTTTATATCACTTTTTATGCCTATTATCTGCCATATTTAATGTACTGTGGGTAAATCGTTAGTGTTATTTTGCAGATTTTAGGTCAAGAGTAAATTAAAAAAAAGAGCAAAAATTGATAAATTGGCGATATCAAGTGAATAAAAGAAATGCAGAATCAGAGATCTGAAGTAGAGTTGGGACATCTCAATAGAGCATTCACGCAAAATCAGAAATTTCACAAAAATATGAGACTGAATGGACCAAAATTTGGCCACCCAGTTGTAGATTTTGGCCAAGCAGCCGTGGACCAGTTAATGAGAATGCCAACTCAGAGGTCTACACGAGTCAAAAAACGGGGCGCCAAGACAGCAAGAAGTTCGGCCAGCTGGCCAAACTATGGCGATGCTTATGGATAGAATTTTTTCAGAAATTCGTGTAATTTTAGAAACCTAGGTTTTTTGTATTCGACTAGGGTTCTACTGCTCTGTGTTCTATATAACGCCGACAAGCCTCTTGTATCAGACACAATTTTATTCTCTCTTTTATATGAGCAAAAATCAATAAAATTCTACTGTTAGCTATTAAATCGCAGAGTACTTTCAGCAGGAAATTCTTCAAGGCTTCATCTTTTTTGGTGCTTTCTTACCTTTCTTTTACTTTTCTTTTTAATTGGTTTTATTCCATGATCTATTCTAATATTATAATGTGTTCTATTTTTTTAGTTATGAACTACTTTTTCCTAACTAGGGTATGATGCAGGGATTGTATTGATGATATAAGATTATATTTTATGCAAATTCTCCTATGTGTTTTATAAAGTTTAAATCTTTTGCATGCTAAACTGTTAATTTTGTGTTTTATATTATAATTGGTGGCACAATTAATCAGAAGGTTGGGCTAGAGTCTGAAAAGAGATAACTTTGCAAAAGCTTCTAAGATTAACTATAATTCGAAACGTTAAGACGTAAGAGTTTTACAGTCAAGTAAGAATATCAATCATACTTAATGCCTCTTCTAACTAGCAATCTACTAGATAGAGATATTCTAAATTCTAGATTTAGAAGATAGAATTAATATTACTCGAGAGAAAGTACTAATTAGGATAGAGAATTTTGATTGTTAGCATGAGTAAGATGAATTAGCACAAGCATAGTATTTTATCTGATTACATTACCGAAATCATTACCCTAGTTCTTTTCATATATATATAAAAAAAATTAGTTATAATTTATTCACAACTTCTTCCAACTAACCTGATTATTCAAATAGAAGTAGGAAAGATTAAGTTGGTATTTGAAACAATAATCCTCATGGGACGATACTCTATTCACACTATATTACTTGTTAACGATTGGTACACTTGCCATTCGAATCAATCGCATATCAGGTTTTTGGCGTCGTTGCCGGGGATTGTATAATTTTTATTATCAATAATATCAATTACTGTTCTACTTTTAATTCTGTCTGCGGATCTAATATTAAAATCTTTTTCTCTACAGATTATAGGGAGTTCAACATCAACAAAGAACAGAGTTCGACCAGGCAGCCGAAAATTCGGCCAGGCAGCCGAACTACCGTTCTAAATAGAGTTGAGTTTTCTTCAGACTTACTGTTACCAGTAGATGAGACGTTCTAAAAGTGTAGAACTCATAGAACTAGATTTAGAGATCAATAGAAAGATCAATAGAACCTTCAAACACTTGCTCAAGGAAAGATGAGATCAAGAACAAAGCAATGGTAGAGCAAAACGAGAGAAAAGTTTTGAGGGATTACGTTATTCCCTCTCTAACTGAAGCCAATTCATGCATCATTACACCAACAATTCAAGCAAACAACTTTGAATTGAAGCCGGGGTTAATTCAGATGGTGCAACACATATGTCAATTCGGGGGATTCCCACATGACGACCCCAATGAACACATCTCTAGTTTTCTAGAGATATGTGATACACAAAGGATTAATGGTGTGTCTCCAGAGGTAATAAAGCTGAAATTTTTTTTCTTTTTCTTTGAAGGATAAAGCGAAGACATGGTTCAATTCTTTACCTAAGAATACCATAGCAACATGGGATGAGATGGTGAATAAGTTCTTCACAAAGTACCTCCCTCCATCTAAAGCGGCAAAACTCCGAGGTGATCTCACGACCTTCACCCAACTTGAATCTGAAAGCATCTATGAAGTTGGGAAAAGTTCAAAGGATTGATCAGGAAAGTCCTGCATCACGGACTTCCTTCTTGGTTGGAAATCCAATTCTTCTACAATGGATTGAATCCAAATACCAAGATGATAATTGACGAAGCTGCGGGAAGAGCACTCATGGGCAAAGAACGTGATGAGGCATGCGAGCTTCTTGAGGAGATAGCCTTAAATAGCTACCAATGACAATCAGATCGAGCGATGCCAAGAAAGGTGGCTTGAGTACATGAGATAGACGCAATCTCTGCAATACACTCACAACTTGCATTGCTAACAAAGAAACTCGATGCAACCAATGTAATCGCCTTCCAAACTCAAAACCCTCCATATGTTGCATTTACTACTGGGCAACCAGCCAATGAAGGACAAGTTGACAACTTTGAGTTCCCTTCAATCTAGCAGGCAAATTACATGAACAACTTTCAGAGGAATAATAATTCCTATTCAAATACGTACACACCAGCTTGGAGGAATCATCCTAATCTAGGATAGGGTGGTAACAACAACAACAGTACTCAAAGGGCGAATAACTTTCAGCAACATCAAGCAAGGTCACCACCACAAGAGAAGAACCCAAGCTTAGAGGAACAATGTAACAGCTCGCCGCCACTACACAAACATTCATGACCACCATAGACACCAACCTGAAGAACCAAGAAGCTACAATTCATAACCTAGAGGTGCAAATGAGTCAAAATTTCAGCCTGCAGTCCAATCGACCGCAGGGATCGTTACCAAGCAACATGAAGGTAAATCCCAAAGAACACGTCAAGGCAATCACATTAAGAAGTAGAAAAGTCCTACCACAGGACCAAGTCTCCAGAGAAGAAAATCCTTTTCCAACAGACACTTGAGACGAAAACTCAAAACAAGAGAAGGAGGAAGGAGATGTATAAAGCCAGAGTTCGGCCAGCTAACCGAAATCTCGGCCAGAGATAGCTGAACTCTGAAAGATTCTCAAGCTCTACAAGATCGTACTTAGAAGTCAGTTATCAAGCCATATGTTCCCCCACTTCTATTCCCCAGAAAAACAAGCAAAAGCCTACAGATAAACAGTTTGTTCAATTTCTAAATATGTTTAAAAAACTATAACATTCCTTTTGTAGAGGCCCTAACACATATGCCCAAGTACGTAAAGTTTATGAAGGAGATCCTAAGAAATAAGAGAAAACTTGAGGATCATGAAATAGTAATATTGAATTAAGAATGCAGTGCTATTCTGCTAAACAAGCTTCCTCCAAAGGTGAAGGATTCAGAGAGTTTCACTATACCTTACACTATAGGAAATTTTTATTTTGAAAAAGCCTTATGTGATCTTGGTGCTAGTATTAATTTGATACCTCTTTTTGTATATAGGATCCTGGGGTTAGAAAAATCAAAACCATCTAGCGTATCACTTCAGTTGGCAGATAGGTCTATCAAATACCCGAGAGGAGTAATTGAAGATGTGCTAGTAAAGGTGGAAAACTCTACTTCCCTGCAGATTTTATCGTACTCGATATGGAGGAGGATAGGGAAGTACCTCTCATTTTGGGACGTCCATTTCTTGCAACTGAAAATACATTAATAGATGTGCAACAGAAAAAATTAACTCTTCGTGTGCAGGATGAAGAAGTTACATTCAATGTCTTTAAGGCGATGAAATATCCCTCCAACCATGATGAATGCATTATATTGACATAATTGAGAAGATGATGACTGAAGTGTTTGAGAATGAGACCCCAGCATTACCACTTGAGGCATGCCTCATTCATTCAGCAAACATCGCTGAGAATAATTTTGAAAGAAGGGAGTGTGCGAACTACTTAGAGGCAACAACATCATTGGCTAAATATGCGAGGCAACAGATTGAAGAACGTGGAGCAAGTACTTCACCAGCTCCACCATCCATTCTGGAGGCACCTAAATTAGAGCTCAAGGAGTTACCACAACATCTAAGGTATGTATTTTTAGGTGAAAATTTTACATTACCAATAATTATTTCTTCTTCTCTGACAGGTGATAAGGAAGAGAAACTCTTGCGTGTGCTACGAGATCACAAAACAGCGATTGGGTGACAATTGAGGATATAAAAGGTATAAGCCCCTCAGTTTGAATGCACACGATCTTGATGGAGGAAAAAGCTATAAACCTTCGATTCAGCCTCAACGCCGTTTGAACCCAGTAATGAAGGAAATGGTAAGAAAAGAAGTGTTGAAACTTCTTGACGCATGTATGATCTATCCTATTTCTGATAGTAATTAGGCTAGTTTGATTCAAGTTGTTCCAAAGAAAGGAGGCATCACAGTAGTTAAAAATGATAATAACAAGCTAATACTAACAAGGACAATCACAGGTTGGAGAATGTGTATGGACTAAGGATCATTTGCCATTATCTTTCATTGACCAAATGTTAGAGAGACTTGTGGGCGATGCATATTATTGTTTCCTAGATGGGTCTTCAGGGTATAACCAAATTGTCATAGTACCTGAAGACCAAGAAAAGACAACTTTCAGATGTCCTTACGGCATATTCGCATACCAGAGAATGCCTTTTAGTTTATGCAATGCACCAGCTACATTTCAAAGGTGCATGATGGCTATCTTTCACGATATAGTTGAGCGAATTATAGAAGTATTCATGGATGAATTTTTTAGTTTTTGGCCCTTCTTTTGATACATGTTTACATAACTTAAATCTAATTTTACAGAAATGCGAAGATACAAATTTGGTCCTTAACTGGGAGAAATGTCATTTCATGGTGAAGAAAGGAATTGTACTTGGACATCGTATATCTGAAAAAGGAATTGAGATGGACTGTGCAAAGATTGAAACCACTGAAAAGCTACCACCTCCAACAAATGTGAGAGGCGTGAGAGGCTTTCTAAGGCATGCAGGATTTTATCGACGATTTATCAGGGACTTCTCTAAAATTGTAAACTTTTGTGTAACTTATTAATGAAAGGTGCACCATTTAACTTCTCCAATAGTTGTTTGCAGGCGTTCAAGTTATTGAAGGAGAAATTGATCACTATACCAATCATAGTGGCACCAGATTGGAGTCTACCTTTTGAAGTAATATGCGATGCTAGTGATTGCACACTAGGAGTTGTACTGGGACAAAGACGGACAAGATCTTTCAAGTAGTGTACTACACAAGCAAGACATTAAATGGGTCACAACAGAATTACACAACAACGGAGAAATAATTGCTTGCTGTGGTATTTATTTTTGATAAATTCTGTTCTTATCTGATTGGATCCAGAGTTATTGTGTTTACAGATCATTCTGCTCTCAAGTATTTGCTTGCAAAGAAAGAGGCCAAACCAAGGTTGATAAGATGGGTCTTGCTTCTCCAAGAGTTTGATTTAGAAATTTGAGACAAGAAGGGGGTAGAGAATCTTGTAGCAGACCATCTTTTTTGTATTAAGCAAGAAGAGGAGAACTCCAACGAAATTCCTATTGACGATGCTTTCCCTGATGAATATTTGTTGAGTATCACTGCCAATTCACCACCTTGGTATGCTCCCTTCGCAAATTTCTTAGCATGTGTGTTTTTTTCTCCTGATCTTTCGTTCCTAGGTAAGAAAAAATTTCTAGTAGATGTCATATACTACCAGTGGGATGATCCAATTCTCTACAAATACTGTGTGGATCAAATTGTGCGAAGATGTGTGCCTGAGAACGAGATGGAAAGCATTTTGCACCATTGCCATGCTAGAGAAGTTGAAGGTCATTTTGGTACAACTAAGACAGCAGCAAAGGTATTACAATCAGGATTTTATTGGCCTAAGCTGTTTAAGAATGCTTATGCTTATGTTAAGGCATGTGATGTATGTCAAAGGATGGAAAATAGTTCTAGACGTAACGAGATGCCTTTCAACAACATTCTTGAAGTTGAGCTGTTTAATATGTGGGGTATAGATTTCATGGGCCCCTTTCCATCCTCGTTCTCCAATCAGTACATTCTAGTGGCAATTGATTATGTTTTGAAATGGGTAAAAGTTGTTACCTTACCTTCCAATGATGTACGTGCGGTGATAATATTCCTAAAGAAGAACATCTTTACATGGTTTCGAATACCAAGGGCGATCATTAGTGATGGTTGGAAGCATTTTTGCAATCACCAATTAAAGACCCTTTTTCTTAAATATGCACCACCCACGGACAAGTGGCCAAGCGGAAGTTTCCAACAGAGAACTAAAGTGCATCTTGGAGAAAACGGTTAACATGTCACGATGTGATTGGTCAGTGAAGCTCGATGATGCTTTATGAGCATATCGGACTGTGTTCAAGACACCAATTTGGATGTCCCCTTATCGAATGGTCTATGGTGAGGCATGTCACCTTCCAGTTGAGTTGGAACACAAGGCTTATTGGGCAATGCAATTACTCAATTTTGACATGCAAGTGGCGGGAGAGAAAAAGATGTTGCAACTTAATGAGATGGAAGAATTTCGCAACAATGCTTATGAGAATGCAAGGATTTATAAGGAGCAGACCAAATATTGGCATGACAAGCATATTATATCTAGAGACTTCAAAAAGGGACAGAAAGTACTACTCTTCAATCTCGCCTTCGTCTATTTCAGGGCAAGTTACATTCGAGATGGTAAGATCCTTTTGAGGTAACTCAAGTACTACCACATGGAGCAATTGAAATTCATAACCCGACAAAGGGGACGTTCAAGGTAAACGGCCAACAACTCAAACCATACATGAAAGGCGACTTCACCAAACACAATATTTCCTTCCTCCTAGATGAGGCACCTTAAAGTGCAGTTGAAAGTCTAGCTAATGATTATAAATTAAAGTGCTTCTTGGGAGGTAACCCAAGTTTTCTAACTTCTTCTATTATTTTTTTATTTTTTTAATTTTCTTTAGTACTAACTTGTGTCTTCTGTGTCTCAGGTACCCCCTTTGTAAACTGATCTAATACTCCAGATGAACAATAAAAGCACCACAACATAAGCACCAGAAGACAGATCATCAAAGCAACAGAAGTTCGGTTCGGTGGCCGAATTTTCGGCCAGCCAGCCGAACTCTGGTAGGCGTTTGACCAGGAAGCTTTCAGGTGTAAACTTTTCAAATTACCTATTTTTCTGCATCTGTTTTCGAGATATGTGGTTTTCGAAATTAATATAATTTTATGATAAATAAGGATCTTGATTTAAATATGGATTTATTTTTTAAATTTGAAAATTTTGGGGTGATTCTCAATCCTGATTTTGTGCATGAGGATATAGCACAATTTAGGTATGGAGGTAGGGATCAAAAATCTTTTTGATTTTTTTTGAAATCTTTCATTAATTTGTTTTACTTTATCCTTTCCTAATTTTTATCTTCTTTATTTCATCCTATTCAAAAATTCAAAAAAAATATTTCAAAATTCGAATTTCAAAACTTCCTCTCTTTTCCCAAGAGCATTCAGTTTCTAACATCTCCTAGGATTCAAAATTTGAATTTGAAATTCAAATTAAGGGTAGTTTTGGATAAGGGTACATATATTTTCTATATAAACTAACTTCAACCTTCTTTTGTTTCTCACAAATCCGAACCCAACCTCTCAAATCAAAGCGTTCTACAGCCAGAAGGAGTTCCAAAGACCTCAGCTACCAAAACCGCGACGTTCGAGGCAGAAGTTCAGCCAGGTAGCCGCGATTTCGGCCTGTAGTCGAACTTTAGTAGGATCTTTCCCCTGAATTCTTTAGGGATAGTAAGTGCTCTGTTTTACCTCTTTTACAGTTCTCAGTTTTCTAAGTTTATTATGTCTAAGGTCTTACTGAGCACAATTTTTCAATATATTCGAAGCATTTGGGATGTATTTTCTGGATCAAATAAAGGTTAGAAACTGGAATTATTTGTTGCAGGCTAATACTTATGAATTTTATATTCCTGCCCTAGTACAAGAGTTTTATGATGGGTTTTCAGAAAATAACATTGATAGGAATCAAGAAATAATTGAAGTAAATTGGAGGGAGAAGTTAAAAATCTTACACTTACAAACTATTTCTGAACTTACGGGTATTCCTATTATGGAAAGAGGGACTCAAAAACCGGGAAACCTAAGAGACTATATTCACTTAATGGGAAAACATTGCAAGGTACCTCAAGGGGGTGGTATTAGCACTAAAATATTATATAGGAATGTGTATGCATTATGTAGATGGTTGAATCGTAATGTCTTGGGTGTTTCACATGTTTATCTTTTTACAACTAAGTTTTACACATTTCCCAGATTTTGATGACTAACAAAATTTTTTTTGCATGTGCTACACATTCTTGGACACCATTGCTAGCGCTATAGATAAAAGAAAGACCGTTTTGCCACTACCCATTCTTGTCACACAAATTTGAAAGGAATGGATGCTTGAAGATGAATTTAATCATGCTATAAAAGATAAAATTAGTATTCAAGCTGAAACTATTTTTTCATCTTACAATGCTTCAGTGAAAATTGATTGAGTACCTTCCATGCAACATGAACATGTCCCAGTTGCATCATTATCATCCAATGAATCGAAAGAGGATGATGATGAATTCTTTAATTAACAACCACTCGAAGATAATCATACAATGCATTTAATTTGGGAGGGAATAAAAAGAACATACAAATTGATAAAGAGAAAGAAGAAAAAAACTTAAGAGTCACGTTTTAGAGGACACGTTCTGAAGGAGATAGTAGTAGCATGGAAAAGAGAGGGAGGTGTGCTTGAGGGGAGTTGTACAGTACGATTTTTCTTTTGTTTGTTTTTCTTTTATTTCTTTCTTTATTGTAAAAAAAAAGTTTTTATGGTAAGTTGACCTAGTTGTAAGGGATTTAGTAACCATATAACTTGAATTGGACAAGGAATATCAATTTGATGGAATTTTAAAGTCTTTAAGTACAGATGAAAATTTTTAAATATTATTACCATATAGAATTTGTCCATGTGAATATGCATCTTATCTATACATACACAATAGTTTAAATTTGGGATGATGAGGATAACTTAATACTAAATAATAATAATAAGAATCTTAACTTATCATTAGCTAGATGCTTTGACCTCAAGAAGCCTTTGTATTTATGCGAAAATAGTTAGGTAAGTTGAATATATATATATGTATATATATATGTATATATATGTATATATATATATATATGTATATATATATATATATATATATGTATATATATATATATATATGTATATATATATATATATGTATATATATATATATATATGTATGTATATATTAACAAGTCTAATGATCAATTAGTTAGGTATCTTGGCATCAAGAAGTTTTGATATTTATACGAAAGAGAATTAGATTAGTTATATATATGAAAAAAAAGAGAAGTGCTTAAAGGGCAACGAAGTTGTAGTACTTCAAAACTTCTATGAGTGTGTGTGTGTGTGTGTGCGCGCGCGCGCGCATATAAATTTTAAATATGTAAGTTTAAATCAAAATCTCAAGTTAAGAGCTATACACATCACAAAGATGCATAAGATCAGAAAACTTAGGAATGATAGTGATATAGGCTAAGATTTGAAAATCTCTACAAAGTAGATGATAGAATTCTTTATAAGAGATTGAACTTGATAATGAGAGTTTATGGTAACTAGAGAACTTACACATTAATGATGCTTACCACTCCAAAAATATTTTGTCTTTCTAATTTTATCTTTCATTTTCTATTTTCTTTATTTTTGATTATCCTTATTTTTGGTTATCCTTTTTACCTTAATCTCTTCTTATCTCTTAAATTCTTCCACCGAATTTTGTAGGTGTAATTCACTAAAAACCCTCATGAGATGGTATTCGTCCACTAGTATAACCTAGGGTTTAACGGCTTATTGCACAGGCTAAGTGCAATCATGAGTGCTACGAAAGTGGATTAGGATTTTTAGTTTTTCTTTTTCTTTTTAGATTAAGATTTTGCTCGAGGACCAGCAAAAAGTAGATATGGGGGTGTGATGTGTGTGCTTCATATACATGTTTTACATCACTTTTTATGCCTATTATTTGCTATATTTAATGTTGCATGGGTATTTATTAGTGTTATTTTACAGATTTTAAGTTAAGAGAAAATTAGAAGAAAAGAGTAAAAATTGACAAATTGGTGATATCAAGCGAACAAAAGAAATGCTGAACCAGAGATCTGAAGCAGAGTTGGGACATATCAACAAAGCCTTTACGCAAAATCAGAAATTTCACAAAAATCTGGGACTGAAATGGACCAAAAGTTTGGCCACCTAGCCGTAAATTTCGGTCAAGCAGCCGTGAACCAGATAACGGGAATGCCAACCAGAGGTCAATACAAGTCAAAAAGTAGAGCGCCAATGCATCAAGAAGTTCAGCCAACCAGCCGAATTTTCGGCCAGCTGGCCGAACTATGGCAATGCTTATGGATAAAATTTTTCCAAAAATTCGTGTAATTTTGAAATCCTAGATTTTTTTTATTCGATTAGGGTTTTACTGGTCTCTGTTCTATATAAACGCCGCAAGCCTCTTCTATCATAGACAATTTTATTCTCTCTTTTATTTGAGCAAAAATCAATAAAATTCTACTGTTAACTATTAAATTTCAGAGTACTTTCAGCAGAGAATTTTTCAAGGCTTCATCTTTTTTGGTACTTTCTTACCTTTCTTTTACTTTTCTTTTTAATTGCTTTTATTCCATGATCTATTCTAATATTATAATGTGTTCTACTTTCTTAGTTATGAACTAATTTTTCATAACTAGAGTATGATATAGTGATTGTATTGATGATATAAGATTATATTTTGTGTAAATTCTCCTATGTGTTCTATAAAGTTTAAATTTTTGCATGCTAAGTTGTTAATTTTGTGCTTTATGTTATAACTGGTGCGCACAATTAATCAGAAGGTTAGGTTAGAGTCTGAAAGGAGATAACTTAGTAAGAGCTTCTAGGATTAACAACTATAATTCGAAATGTTAAGACGTGAGAGTTGTGCAGTCAAGTAGAAATATCCATTATACTTAATGCATCTTCTGACTAGTAATCTACTAGATCGAGAGATTGTAAATTCTAAATTTAGAAGATAAAATTAGTATTATTCGAGAGAAAGTACCAATTAGGATAGGGAATTCCGATTGTTAGCATGAGTAGGATGAATTAGCACAAGCATAATATTTTATTTTATTACAATTATCGAAATCATTACCCTAGTTTTTTTCATATATAAAGAAAACTTTTTTAGTAATAGTTTATTCACAATATTTTTCAACTAAATTGATTATTCAAATAGAAGTAGGAAAGATTAAGTTGGTACTTGAAACAACAATCCTCATGGGACGATACTCTATTCACACTATATTACTTGTTAACGATTGATACACTTGCCATTCAAATTAATCGCACATCAAATAACAAGAAATAGGCGTCATTAAAAGCATTAAGCTTATCCTAAATTCATTGTAGAAAGGACTTGGGTGCACCATAAGAATGTGTTAGAGTTAAGCTCTTATGTGCTTACTCGCAGAGTCAATCATGACTAGTTTTTCCTCTTGAACTTATTTCGTGGGATCTCTAGTCGCTAAGTGAGATTTTCATTAAGCTGACTCGATATGTTTAGACTTTTAGTCGCATTCCCCTCGATGCACAGTTTATACATTCTCCACTCAAACTTTTAGTAAATAGATCCGCTAGGCTATCCTTTGACGATACAAAGTCAATAGAAATAACTCCATTTAAGAGCAACTACTTAACGATGTTATGTCTACGAAAAATGTGTCTAAACTTACTATTATATATAAAGTTTTGTGTCTTACATATCGCTACTTGATTATTACAGTGAATGCATATGGCCGGCACGGACTTAAGCCTCCGTATTATATCCTTCAAAAATTGTCGAAGCCATTCTGCTTCTTCTCTAGCCTTACCCAAGGCTATAAATTATGATTCCATTGTGTAAGGGGCTATGCATGTTTGTTTAGAGGATTTTCAAGATACCGCTGCGCCTCCTAGAATAAAGATGTATCTGTAAATCACCTAGAGGGGGGGTGAATAGGTGATGGCTAATCTAATGGTCACTTAATGACAAATAATGCGGAAGCAAAAACTATTATGACCAAATTAAACTTATTACACTAAACATCAAGTTTAACACAAGAGTGTTGCCGAATTTCCCGTGAAGGGCTCTGGACAAACTCCTCTAGATTCCCCTTGAATGGGTTGAGGTGCCGCGTTGGCTCTCTTGATTGAAAACTAGTGTTAGCAAACAATCCCAAGCAATATGACAATTAAGTACACAAGTATATCATGCATATAAAGATAAACACAATAAAGGAATGCAAGATATAACAAGAGACAAAGAGAGAGAGAGAGAGAGAGAGATAGAGCAATCGCAAACACAAAGGATTTGTTTCGAGGTTCGAGCACACTTGCTCTACATCCCCGCCTTCGACACACGAAGGATTTCCACTATGCACGATCCCAATGGATCTCTCCTTGGTGCCGCAACACCTACAATCCCTCGGACTCCCTAGTCCCGTACACAACACAAGCCCACCGGCTCGTCGAGGTCGCACCTCAATCACCAAGAGTTCACACCCGAACTCTAAACCACCAAGTCCTCACTAGGACTTAAAACAATCCGCAAACACACACGTCCGCCTCCTCAAAGAACAAAGATGAACTTTGGTGATCACAACTCTTGATCACCTAAAATCCTCTCACAACAAATCCCTATAGGTAGATATAGTTATGGATGGCTCAAGTGTTGTGTGAGAAAACAAGGAAAGAATCAATGATGAAAAACTCAAGAAATTCTCTTTTACACTCTTGATAAAACTTCCCTTTAGATAGGAAATATTTGCTCTCTATTTAGTGGAGAAAAACTTCTGAAAAGAGTGAGAAAAACTGGCTCTAAAACTATCTCCAAATCTTGGTGAAAACAGTCCACAAACCCCCAAATATATAGGCTGTCAAAAACTAGCCGTTGGGGTTCTGACAGGCCTGCCGGTCGACCCGCCGGTCGACCGCCAACGGTCAAAAATCCGACCGTTGGAGCCACCGGTCGACCTCCCGGTCGACCCGAAAGAACAGAGAGCACTGCTCTCAGTTTCGGTCGACCTCCCGGTCGACCCGCCCACTTAACTGCCAGACGTGCACGGTTCTGTGCACGCCGGTCTACCGCCCGGTCGACCCGCCTGGTCTACCGCCCGGTCTACCGACCTATGTGCAATGGGTTAACTTGGAGCACAGTTTCGAGGTCTAAAACCTTCGAATTTGGGAATAAGTATATAGAATGAAGTTGTAGATATTGAAGTCTTCTTTCTAATGCAACTTAAATCAAATCAATATCAATTCAGAATTGAAAGTTATCAATAAAATACTAAAAGGTATCAAATCAGAAACTGTAAACTGTTTTTAGAACAAGAACAGACTTCAACCCAATATTTGGCATTCTTAACATTTAAATCAGAAAATAATTATTGATTATTAAATGTAGCTCTGAAAGTCATCTTTAAAATGCAATTTAAATCATTTTAATTGAATATAAGAATCAAAAGTTATGACTAGAAAACTAAAAGAATGTCGAGCAGATCAGCAGAACGGTCGACCGCCCGGTCGACCGAGAAAACCCGAGAGTTCTAAAATGGTTTTGGTTAAAATCACATGTATATTTGAAACACCAAAAACCAAAACGGTATTTTTCTAGAACTAAAAATCTTTTATGAAAACACATATAAATCAAGAGTGTGTGTGTGATATGAACTTGAGCAATCCACCAACTATTCTATCCTTTACATTTTAACTAAAACAAAATCTTATAAAAACAAACCTAGACACAAGTCTTGATCTTGAAGTCTTCCCTTGAAGTCTTCTCATCTTCTTGACTTGGTCCACACACGATCCAACGAGCTCAACTCTTGATGTGGTCTTGATGTATAGGCTTGTGAATCAACCGGTGCTAGCTCCAAAACTTGACTTTAAATCCTTTGATGAAGCTCCACACCTACTAAGATCTTGATCATAAATCTGTCACTAATTAAACACAAGATCATTAGTACTATAACTACATGAGTTGATCATCATCAAAACTAGAGTGATGGGCCTTTGGGCCAACAGTATCTGCTGGTTGATTTTGATTCCTTAGAATCTGCAATTCAATTTCTAACATTGTACCCTTCTAGTACAGTTGGATACTTTTTATATCTCAAGACATATTCCTTGGTATTTGATACATAGCCTACTACTCGTAGTAGGGCAGTCCATTGATCATCACTAGGATTACTAGTATATCTGCTTAATTTGCTTACAACGTAAGCAATATCAGGTATACTGTAATTCATTAAATACATTAGACTTTCGATGATTTAAGAGTACCCCAACTGTCATGCTCCAGTGCCTATATTCTTGCGATGGTGGATGTGTGGAAGAAAAGGATTCATATTCCTTTTTATCCTATGTTCCTTGAATCTTTTTTCATCTTATCCACGTAATGAGATTGAGATAGTCATCTGGTATTCTTGTGATTTTAATTCCTAAATCCTTCATGTTAAAGTTGTTGGATGGCATCCTTTTTGTAGACTTAACAACCTCAATATTAGTTCCAAGTATCAACATGTCATCCAACACATTATCAAAATCTAAAAGAACAAATCATCAAAATCTAAATAATTAATCATTATGGTGTAAATATGAATATGCAGGTATATGTATATATACATTGGTGTACATGTGTTAATACATGTGCGTGTGTGTTAATATAAATTCAAATAGTGAAATGGTGAGGTGGCATGATGAGGTGTATACAAACCATGAGGTGGTGAATGAAGAGAGAGTGTGAAAATTGGGGGAATAAGTGGCATGACCAGAAAAATTGGATAAAAATATATGTAGGAGAAAATGGGATGGAATTCTCATTTTCACTGTCATTCTCTCTCTCTATCCCTCTCTTATTCACTTGAGTTCTCTCTAGCTTATTTTCTCTCTCTTGGTGGCTGGCGACAGCAGGCCGGTGGCGGGCGGCTGTGGCGGCGGGCGGCACCGCGACCGACGGTAGATAAACGAATGGGCACGGGCATCCAGGCGTACAGAGAGTGGACGGCTGATGGGCCAAAAGGAAGGCTGAGTGGCCAAGCGAAACGGTCAAAGGGCTGAGGCCGGAGGGCACGTGCACACTACATTGTGTGTTTTGATACTTGTTGAGGTGACTAAAACCTAAATAATTTCTAAAGTAATTATTAACCTTTTGATGGTGAATAACTAATACTAAACCAAGTTCGAATATAAAGTAGGAAATTCTCACGCGAGGTGGTTATCCGACTATTCGAGTTTAGGAGACTAAACAATCCAAGTGAGTACGGTGTCTCCGATTATTAGAATTTGTTGAGAAAATAATTAAGTGGTGACTAGTAACGTACATGAGTAACTGTGAACTTTGATTAAGATGTTGATAAGATCATAAATTGGTAATTAACTTAACTACATTAAATCTAATAAGGTGGTGATAATTATGAACTAATAATATTGTAACAGAGTTTACATATTGATATATCTATTCATGTGTATGCGTGATGATTGTTTTTAATCATAATGTATGTAACCCCCTGATTCTTGATGTACGTATCACTGTATGAGTGCTCGATACCGCGTATAAAGTTGATTAGATCTTTCTGATAGTCAAATTGAGTCAGTTTCAGTTTTAAATATTATTTTTCGATATTTTACATTATTCAGAATTTTCTAAAAGTTTTCTGGATTATTTTGGAAATCTCTGAAAATCGGTGTCGACCGATACCGATAATGGCTCTATGATTTTTAATTCACAAAGGGAGTTGAGTTTCTGGAATCTATTTTCATATAGTATCTTAGAATCATATTTTCTATATTAGGATATTTTTGAAGATTTTTCTGAATTTATCAAAAATCGGGCCAAACCGGTGTTGACCGGTGTCGACGAAACGTTCCAGGATTTTTAACTTGCAAAGACTGACTTTCTTAAATCGGATTTCACATTACTTCTCATTAGAATATTTTCTATTTTACAGAATTTTTGGAACCGTCCGGAGCTAGCCAAATTTTTACCGAATAAAATAATATTAAAATTTTTTTCTCTTCCTTTTTCTACTTTCTTCTCCCCCAAGTTTTCCCATCGCCATCCCCTCTCTTTCTTTTTACTTTTCGTAACTCTCTCTTTCTCTTGTCTTTTTCCTCCTAATAAATTCTTTCCCTCTCTCTCTTTCTCTCTCCTCTCTCTTTTTCTCTCTCTTTCTCACTGTATCTCTCTCCCTCACTCCCTCTCTCTTCTCAGCCAAGAAGGCCAGGCCATCGGTGGCCTTGTCGCTGGCAAGCTGGCGCATCGCTCCTTTTTCTCCCCTTCTTCTTCTTCTTTTTCTTTTTCTTCTTCTTTTTCTTATTTTTCTTCTACTTCTTCTTCCTGTTCTTCTTCCCTCTATCTCTCTCTCCCCCCTCTCCCTCTCGTTCTCTGGGAGGCGCCGCCGGCGGGGCAGAGCCACTGTCGGCGAGGCGGCGCTGGCACTGGCAAGGCCGGGGCTAGCTGCCACCAGCCCCTCCTCCCCCTTCTATTTCGTTCTCTCTCTCTCTCTCTAATTGAGTTTAAACCCAATAATCAAAATATAAACCCATTTACCCATTAACAACTTGTTCACAACCCATTAACCCATGATCCAATAACCCGATCACTTAAGTCATTAGGTTTGGGCATTAGATCCAAACCCGACCCAATATTAGCCCAAATCCACTATTAAACCCAATAAAGGTGATTTTTCATAAAACCCTGTTAAATAAATATTTCATTTAAATTACATATCTAACCCACCCCTTTTTATTATGATTTTAGTATACGGGTGAAATCTGGAGCATCCGGACTCCGAATTGGACGACTCTAGAACCGTTAAGACCGTAGGAGGATAAGCTACATTATTGTGCCACCTAAATGAGTGTTTTATGTTAAAAATTATATTTTATCATGTTAAATATAATTAATTAATTGTTTTTATTTAATGAACTGCGAAATAACTTGTAATTATCGAGAAAATCATTGTACTAAAAGTATTCATTATGTTTTATTAAACATAACTGATAAAATAATAGTTTAATTTGTTTCTTGATTTAATCTAAAGTATAGGTGAAGTAGCTAAGTATTGTGTAATTATTAAACAATTGATAAATGAATTTTCAGAACAATAACTAAGATAATAAGTAATAAAATTGGTTATGAAGAGTTTGAAAATAAATCATTATGTATAAGATTTGTATCATATTGATCATAGTAGTAAAATAAACATGATACATATCTACTGATATATTGTCACATATGCATGGGACTGCTTTCATTCTGACCCTGTCACCATTTTCTGAATAACCACTGACACCTTAGACACTGCCACGTCATACTCAGAGACACCACTATCGCATGTATCATTGAGACATAATCATTGTTATTACATGTAGCAGTATCCTTGTTACGTCTGGACATGCTAGTACACTAGATATTATATTTCATGTAAATGCCCTTTACATTAGACATTGTAGTTCCATGTACATATATCACTATTACACATATACTGATACATTCGCCACTATTATTTCATATTTATGAACCATAGATATACAAATATACTGTTTTACTAGATACCGTAATTTCATACATTTGTACCATCGCTACTTGGACAATCTGTACACAGTTATACATGTTCATACACCACTGTTACATAGATTTACCGGTATACATGCATTGTTTGTCTCTGTATTCCTATTGCACGGATCACCGTTTATATTACATGAACTATTACTATATGGAAATTCCTGTATTCCCGTTACATGAGTGTTTCCTGTTATTGATATTGATATTTTCATTACTGGACATGTGAGCTATTGATAATGCGATGTGTGGAACTAAGTGCCACATGGATTCAAACCAAGGGGGCCACCTCTAAAATCCCACATCTCTTATTTTCCTTTTTCTGTTATCTTATTTTATGCTATCAACAGAGTTTATGTCATGTTATCGTGTTACATGTACCATGCACCGTTCTTGTTCTTGATATATTGTGTAGTTAAGTATATTAAATACAACATGGGGATGTGAGAAACTTGACGGTTGACTAAGTTTTGTCAGGTGAATGCTTGATACATTGTTAGTTCTACTGCAAGGGACATGGTAGTGCTGGCTACCTTCCCGTTTCCTGTTACTTGTTTCACCCTAGCGGGTTGACCCTGGTTTCAGCACCCAGAGAGTCTTGGTAAGGCCGTGATCTCGAGTATGCACGTAATACACCCACTCGACTAAAGCTCTTTGACTATTGGGTTTCCAATTAACATAATAAAACAGTATAAATAATAGTAACGCCGGGAACGCTTGTTATTTGGTTACTCTCTCATTCGGATCCTGTTCCCGTATGCCATGTTCTGATGCGTTCGTCTAGAGTGCGGTCTCCGGTATGAACTGCTAGTGGTATGGCACACTGGAAGAGATTGATTAAAATACCAAGCAGTACTGATCGTTATTATTGTATAAATAACATGATTTGCCCGATACGTGTATATTATCGTTTAGTTTTACTTGTTGCTATTCCTGACATTATATCTACTATCATATTATTTGTTTACCTTATTACACTACCAGATACTTGTGCACTTCATGTAGTGATACACTATTCATGCACATGTATACTTCGCAATGCATGTATTCTGTTCATGTATATCCTAGGGACACGGTTACTGTAGAAACATTACATTGAGGAATGATTGTTCTGCATACTCTATATCTATATGTTCATCTTCATTACGACAATACTTGTTATTGTTATTATTAGGTACCTATATCACTGCTACATGTCATTTAAACACATTGATTTGATTATGAAATTACTAAACACCATATCATATTACATATATTTTAGAATAATATATAATCGATATAGAAATATAATCCCCCAATACGACTTACTATCTATCTCAGTGATTCACTATAAATAGATGTAGTTGGTGACACAACCGGACTTGTTAATTATTATTAGTGATATTAGATTGGGTAATATGATGGTAGTATCACTGTTATAACATACGAAGTATTGATGATGTTAAAATGTGACACTTGCATACTTCTCCCGATTATTATTATCATTATATTGTATCACCGGTATATAAACATGTATTATCTATTATTATTATTGTGCTTATATTCCTATAGTATATATTACTCTTTTCCTCATTTTACCGCTCACTAGGTCGCTTTCTGATGACCCTTGGTCTGCGTGCCCAGGTTGGAGATATGCGATATCGTATTGTCAGATTTTTCACTGGATTTACATAGGAGACTCGTTATCGATACCATTCATAGGTATCTTTACTCTTTAGTCTTTATTTTCTTATTTGTCCATGTTTTTTATATCTATCATGATTACTAACCCTTTTCTGCAGGTATTCTTATACTTATTAATGCTGGAACCGTTTTGTATATTGTGTTTATTCACTGTACTGAGGCTTAACTTATATACTTGAGGGTATTCGCTCTGCGTATATACGTCGCCGTAGCGTCTCCATATCTGCAGATCGGTGCATTTTAATGTATATCGAACTTGTAAATACTATAACTTGATTAATAAGCACATGATTATGTATTGATAAATTACCTGATAAATTGAACATTATGTCATGTATGAACTTAAAAATATGTGAATATTATGGCATGTAACTCATTGACAAGTATGTGTATGAATGATACTATAAGATTTTCAAAAAGTTATCCGATAATTGAGTATAATCATGACAAACAATGATTGTGATTTATGCATGATTCTATGAATATAAATGTGTTTGTGGATATGAATTGTATATATATGAATGATGAATTGGTGGAGTTATTGGTAGAGGTTAATGATGATGTTTATGTTTGATACCCATTCGTGGAGGAATGGCAGTGCGACTGGTACATGTGTGTTGATGTTTGGTACCAATTCGTTGAGAAAGGAGACTACGAATGGTACATGTGTGTTTATTTTTTATACTCATTTGTGGAGAAAGAAGAGTGCGAATAGTACATTTGTGTTTATGTTTGGTACTCATTCGTCGAAAAAGAAGAGTGTGAATAGTACATATGTGTTTATATTTGGTATCTATTCGTAGAGGAAGGGGAGTGTGAATGGTACATGTGTATTTATGTTTGTACACATTCGTAGAGGAAAGGGAGTGAAATAGTGTACACGTGTGATATACATGTAAATGGCCGATTCTGCCCGCATCTTATCTCGTTTGTCGACATTCAGTTCTCGTTCGTCGACATCCTCGTCCTGCATGCACGCGTCACCCATCGTCGCCTCTATACTATGCAGCTGCTGCACCATCTCGTCCCGATCTTGATCATCAAGACGCAAATCTCTCATCAGTTTCTCGCAATCTTGTCCAAACTGTCGATGTTTGATTCACCGTGAGTTTGAGGGGTGTTAGATACCCTTATCTTACTACTCGCTTAGATAACCTTATCTTATTACTCGCTTTCTAATCTAACTACTCTCTCTATTTTCTTGTACTTATATATTGATGTAATCCCTTGATGAGTAATATACAAAAATTCTTCTCTTCTCCAAAATTATCTGAAACATTTCCACTCATAAATCATATTAATATAGTTATACACATCGCTATACACATGAGATCGTAAACATATACACTAAAATTTATACTAATATTTATGTTTCTACATACTCAAGTCAACTTAGTCATTAGAAAATGTTATTTGAATATAAAAGATGTTATTTTATATTTTTTTCAAAATTTCAAGCCACAAATTCTTAGAATATAATAGTTAATCTCTTTCCAATACTTCATATAAATTTGTTCAGAGTATTACAAACCAAGAACACGAGTACATTGTTTGATGTTTGGCTCAGCTGAAACCACTGATTCTCTACCCTGACGAGTAACACTGTACACTTGTCTCAGCTGCCAAAGTCCAAAGATTATCAAAATTAGCAGTGACTTCTATCAAATGGAACTGGAAAAATGGTTCCCCGCCATATTCCACGGTCTTGTTTTCCTCTATTGCAGTCACTTCCTTGTCTGCAACATCCACACTCATTAGATGAAGTTATGTGGATGGAGCATCCATCTGGTAGGCATACAGTCTCCATTGCTAACAAGCTACTCTCCTTGCCAGCTAGACCTTTCCCTATGAACAATATATTTTCATATATATGAAAATCGTCCCCGCATCTGGTTTTTCAGTTGGTCAGGATCAGTTAGAGCACGTACTCCCCTCAAGTCACCAGTTTGAAGCACGCGACATGGGATATTAATTATTAGCAAACACCATGGTCGCTTTCGATCACGGTGTGATTAGTTTACCAGCAAAATATATATGATCCGGTGAGAAAAAGAGCTTGCTTTGAGAAGACAAAATGGAGCACACGAACTATCAGATTAGTTTTTGGGTGGTTGAGATTAGATTCGAAAAAATAAAATTAATACCCAAAAACTAAATTAATCAACCTAAAACTAACTTAACTAACTCAAATACTAATCTCAACCGCCTAAAAACTAATCTGACGATTTATGTGCTCCCTTCTCATCTTCTCACCTATTATGGCATGTTTGACTGTTATAAGTGATTGTAAGACGTAAGTGAAAAACTCTTTCACAGTTGTAAGTGAGTTACATGCAAGTAAGTTTTACGGTGTTTGATTCGTAATGTAAAATTGTAAGTGTGAAAGTATATTATATTTTACAGTGCTTGGTTGTCGTAGTGTGTAAGTTATAAGTAAAAAAGTTGACCACAAAATTAACTGTTTGGTGATTTAAAAATATTAAAAAATTTACTTAAATAGGATGCAACTGTATTATGACTTACGGTCCAAACAAACACCAGAAATCATAAATCATAATTATCACTTGCAACTTACAGCTTTTTACTATGAAACAAACACGTCAAAACGACCTTTACTTGTAATTCATTCTAAGATTATATTCATGATTTACTTTGACTGGAAAATTAGAGAAAAAGGACCACTAAATCAAGTTCAAGCATCTTTGACCTCTAAAAGTCTTGAAATCCAAAAAAGAAAAAGAAAAGGAAAGGAAATGAGCTAAAACACAATATTGTCCTTGTTTGAGTATCTTCGGTAAGTTTTTGTGGGCCCGTGGAGACTTCACAGGGTAGCAGAAAATGGACAAAGAGAAGATAAACTTGGCCCACAAACTGTTGAAAGATCTGTCCGTTTTTGTCTGCACCCCGGGCCCACTTGGCTTTTTACTATTTTCTTCAAGTTTTAAAATAAAAAATAAAAGAAACAAAACAATTTATGTATTTTTTTTAGTGAGAAGACGCGGAGACCAGTCACCGCCGGCGATGATGGCTGCGCTCCTCGTGCCGTGCTACTTTTTTCTCTCGGTCTCGGCAAAGAAAAAAACGCCACCTTGTTCCCCCAAAGTCCGGGGCCCATGACACAGTCTGAGGTTCAAAAGTGGGTGAACGTAATATACGTGAATAAAGACCTGGATTGATTTTGCATTACGCATGTGGACGCCACTGGTCTCTCCGCTGACCGCCGCTCAAATGAGAACCGATCTGGACCGTCGGTTCTCTGATCCCACGCGTGGAATGAGATTCGGCGGTCATCTTCGGAAAAAAGTCGGCCACGCTTTCCCAAAAAAGGAAAACGGTCCCCACCCACATCAGTTCAGCGAGCCGTGCTGCCGTGGAGGACCCGCCGAGATATTCCGTCAGATCAGCTGGAAACCAAAGAACAGGAAACAGCAGTCGACAGCAAACCCTACCACTTTTCAAAATAGAAATGTACAATTTTTTTTTTTAAGATTATAATCTAAGCTATTTCGCATACCTTCTAATTTCCTCGCAAATGCTCATAGACAGTTAATAATTTTACTTTTATGTATCAATATTTTGTAATAAGCTAGAATCTAATAATATAATAAGATGCTAGGAGCAAGTAGTAAAGATAACATGATGCATCCAAACACCACTCCTCTCTTTTTTCATTAATATAGTAGAAAATGGAAAGAACTTGAATGAGCATTTTAATATAATTGCTAGCATTAAATGACATAAGTATGTTATGATCACCTTGTCGTACATATTTGCAGTGGTTAAAAAATTGACCCCTGGCAGGACACTGACACATGTCCTAGCAACCAAAATTTCTTTTCGAAGTTTTCACAAGCGATCAACTGCCTCTGTCGCATCAGACTTTCCCGAGAGCATCTACAGTTCCCAAAATTACTTCAACATGAACACTAAGTCAACCGCTAGAGCTCGCCATCCAGAATCGTCCCGGAATGACACTCTCGTGCCGGAGGCATTACCCTCCAGAGTTTCATACGGTTCTACATTCCCTACTTCACCTGGAGATTCCCAGTAACGGTTGCCAGGATCTCCGCCTACAATCATGTCGCCTCTCCTCACCCACGTTGAAGACGTGCAACGCCCATGCACTCAAGGTAAACAGTGATGAAATCCTCTGCATACAATCTCATCCATCGCGCCATCAATCATGGCTATTACAACATATTCTCACGTGAAGAACATGCAACTGTGCAGATCTCGTGAACGCCTCATCCACCTCCTATAACAGCCCATTTTTTTTATTTATTAATTCCTAATTATATTAAGCATCAGTTAGATAGGAGAAATTTTTTTTCCTCTTTGTTAATTAAATACCTATAATAATAAGGATAACCCAAGAATAAATATTTCATCCTTATGAGTTATGTTGATTTTTGATTTATGGTGTAAATTGGTATATATAGATAGGAAATATATATAAGTGCTTTTAGGCCAAAATGATTATGATATTAAAATATGGGAGTATATCCTAAATATTGCAATACTAGGTATATTTTATGGTATTCCCAAATTAATTCATACCTAATCAATACTAGGTATTTGTAGTTGAAATTGTTTATTATCATTTGAGTGAGTGGAGGTGTTAGGCATGCATGAGTGGGTGAGGTGTAAGGCTAGGATCAATTTGATCCTAGCCTTGGCCAAGTGGCAAGGATTGAGGGGAGTGTGTTATTGCAAAGTCCAGGTTATTAGGGGCCTTTTTGCATAGTGGTCATCCCTTACGTAAGGATCTGAGAGAGAAATGTTCTTCTTCTCTGTAAAAAAATTCTGAACTTCCAAAAAACCAAACCCTAGAAATTTCCCACTCTCTCTCTCACTCTCTCTCTCTCTCTCTCGCACCCCGGCCGAGCCAAGGGAGGGCGGCAGCACAGCCGCGCCACCACGCACGCGGCTGCGCTCAGCCGCGAGCAGCAGCCCGCGGCCGCGCGCAGCGCGGGGGCGGCGCTCAGCCGCGCGCCCGTGGCGGCTCAGGCCGCGGGTCGGCCTGAATCGGAAGGGGGGGAGTCCTCTGTTGACTAGAAGTAGAGGAGATCCAGATTTGGTGGTGATTTTGCTAGGAAAAGCCAAGCCCTAATTCTGAAATTGGGTTCCAAAATCCCTAAAATTCTGAAACTAAATTGGGTTAAAGGTAAGGTTGTCACTCTACAAATTCCTTCCTCTTTACAAATCATTTCATAACTAAATTTTTCCTTGTCTTGTTACTAGGGTTTGAGTGAAGGATTGATCAAAATCGCTAGTGGGAATCCACATATCTTGGTGAGTAAATTTACATACTCACTTTACAAACCAAATTCATGAGTTTTATTCAAGTAATTGATGTATGAGACTAAGAGGGATTTTAGGGAAAGTGTGCTTGAATAGAATAAGGTAGCATGTAAATTATTATTTCATGAAATTGGATATTTTAAATGTGTATGTTATAGGACATGTTAGAGAAGTGAATTGGATATTTTAAATGTGTATGTTATATGACATGCTAGAGAAGAGATAGGATTGGCCAAAATGTGATGTTTAGAAAATAGGGAAAACTTGGGGAAAATAATCATGAATGATGTATGGTAATGGGTAAATTAGTTTCTTGCTTTTATGAAATTGGTGTTATGTTGTTTTAAAAGAAGATGGTGACCTATTTATGGTATGGTTATTACCTTTATTCTCTTTTTCATTAGAGTATGATGCCATAAGTGGTTATGTTATATCCTATACATCCTATGTTGTGTACATTAAGTCACTAATCATAATACTTAGGTACCTTTGCATGAATTACATTGTACGAATTACTATGGTAATCCCTATATAATAGCATGATTGAATAGATGAATGATATGTGAAAATGTTGATTATGTGATCTTGCCAAAACATACTAATTGTGTAAAGTTATGAAATGAAATAATTTGATATGCCATATATATGAATGTATTGATTGTGGGATCTATACGTTAGTATGGTGAATCCCTATGTTTGTCAATTAAGAGTAGGAAGGGGGAAGACAGTGGGAAAAATGAGGTTCCATCTAAAATTGTAGGAAGGGGCCGGCGGGAGCCGGTAGGAGGAGAAGACGGTGTAAAAGTATATTGATCATTGTAGGAAGGGGCCGGCGGGAGCCGGTAGGAGGAGAAGACGGTGTTATGAAAGTAGTTTATGTTTATCAATGTAGGAAGGGGCCGGCGGGAGCCGGTAGGAGGAGAAGACGGTGAAATGTTCATGTACTCTTTTGAATGTTGTGGTAATGAATTGTTGCTTGTAAATATGTTCATAAAAGATGTTTGTGTTACCATAACTTAGGAATTGTTATGGTTGAATTATGTTGTGTTATCAAACGTGATAAAAGGAAAACTATTACTACGTCTTATACCATCACATAAGTGTATAAAGTAGACCAAAGTATGCTAACATATGTTTCCATAAAGGTCTCCTTAGATTCCATAAAGTATGTTGTGGTATTATATCATGTTGTTATCATTTATAAAGTGTTTATGAAATTTACTCGCTGAGCCGTCGAGCTCATTCCTTTCTTTGTCTTCTCTTTCAGGTTTGGATAAAGGTAAGGGCATAATGTAGCACGGATTAGTCATGAGCAGGATGTCATATGTTTCATAAAAACTTACTTTGTCACTATGTACATGTAATTATGTTTTATGTTGGCTTTACCTAGTTGAGGGTGCTATGATGCTACTATCATATGAAATTTTTGTAATAGTTTTAATTAGAACTTGTGTACTTAGGAAGTTGGTGAAGTAAGGTATTGTGATTATGTTGGTAGAATTTTGTGGATTATGTATGCCTTGATGATTATGCAAGATGAATGCATGGCATAAGTATATTTAGGAGATATTCTTTATTTTGTGATAAGTAGGTCATGTGACCGAAATGCTTTGTGGATATAAGTAGGCCTTGGAGCTGAAATTCATATTTCTGTATATGGAAAAAGTTAAAATTTTAGAGGAGATGCTGCTAAAATTTTCTAGATTTTGTGATTAACGAAAAGAATTGGGGATAAATACGTGTTATGGATCAAATTTTGCTTATTAGAACTGGGACCGTTACAGTTGGTATCAGAGCCAAGGCTTAGGTGTAAAGTTACATTGAGTAGATAGGATAAGTTAGGATTGATGTGGTATTGTGTGAAAAAAAAAATTGTATGTAGGATTGTACGATCGAGATGGGTATTTTAAGGAGTAGTGGATTCTTACAAATATGATTAACTTAGAAGTGCGGGATATTTAACCGTTCTCTTGTATTCGAATTTGAGTACCCGCATACTCCGATTCGGATGTTTCATACTGAGGGTGCGGGCCCTTTGTATGGATCGCCAGTGGTATGGGACACTGGAATGAGAGGGTAGCTAAAATATCCGGCAAGTCAAAGTTAATTCAGAACGTAAGAACGCTTTAGAGTAGCAAGCTCCGAGAGATAGAAAATATAAGAAATTGCAGATCTGTTGACTTCCAATAGCCTAATTACCTTAAGGTAAATTTCCTTATATCTATGGATAATGATGCTGAAGCAAGCTTAATGGGATAAAAGAATACAGATGTGGCAGTTGATGATAAAAGCCCCATTGGAGACCTACCAATGACTGAGACTTTTAATGCCGTCCTCAGTAATGAAGTAGAGTCCCAAGGAAGAATAGCTTTTGGAGGTATTTAGTAGAATGCTAGCTGGGCCCACGACTTGGATCTTTATGATGATTATGAATACTGAAGATATGACGATGATATCATAATAGAAAGTGAAGATCCTAAGGAGGGAAGTTCCACTGGTTCTAATATAAATCCTTGAATAAGGTGGAATGTTTAGTATTTTGAGAAAGGATGGCATGGTTCGCCTATTTTAGAGCTTTTTGGGTAGGAAGGTTTATGTGTCTGTAAAGAATTGGGTGTGGACAATGAGTTTCTATGTAAACCTTTTATATGGTTTATATAAATATATATATATCTTTTATATGTTTAGTATGAATGTAAGCATATCAATGTAAGTCTTGGTTCCAAGATGCCTTTGAAGTTATGAATGAAGTAATAATTGTTATATAAGACTTGTTTTGTACTGTGAATATTATTGATGATAAGGACTGATTATTCTTTTAGGGATAGATGGACTTAAATCTTCCGCCACCAGACACTGATCCGGCAAGCTATGCCCCACCGCAAAATTCAGTTGGGAGTGTCCATCCCCCGACTAACCACGAGGATGAACACATCAACAAATACCAGAAAATCCCTGATGTAATGCCAGGTTGGTTGGCACGATTGGCAACGAAAAGCAACCCACATCGAGCTTTAGAGCAATTTCAGAAGCTGAACCCGCCAACATTTAAAGGAGAAGCTGACCCCATACAAGCAGAAGAATGGCTTCGTCGAATTGAGAAAATACTAACCGTTATGGAATGTAATGAGAATCAAAGAGTGTCCTTTACCTCTTTCATGTTTCAAGGTGAGGCGGAACATTGGTGGGACATGGTTAAAGGTGGAGCTAATTCCTTAGGGGAGAGAGTTTCTTGGAACTTTTGGTTAAGAAGTTCAACGAAAAGTATATACCGGGGGTAGCTAAAGATAAACTCGCACTAGAATTTCAGGAACTAAAGCAAGGACAATGTCCGTCAACCAGTATGATGTCAAGTTTACACAATTGTCAAGGTATGCAGTAGGGTTGGTACGTGAAGAATCAGAAAGAACTAAAAGGTTCGTGAGGGGATTAAAACCTGAAATCAGAAGCAAATTAATTCCGTTTCAACTCCAAATCTATATTCAAGCGGTGGAGAAAGCATTGGAAGTTGAACAGGATATATTGGAAGATCAGGAAGTCAAAGGCAAGGAGTTAACCCCTTCTAAACGCCCCCACTATCAGGAGACACCTGGCCCCGATATGTCAAACCACAGATTCAATAGAAGTGAAGGGTCCGCGGTAGCATCGGCTTCTAGATCAAATGGAAGTGCATGGCATCGAGTGGGATTCCCTCGAAGACCTCAGGCAATACTTTCTCACCTTCCCGATGTTGCAGGAAACTCGTGGTGCCCCATATGCCATTTGAATCATGCGGGCAGTTGTGTTCTGGGCAAACAATGTTTCTCTTGCGGTCAAATGGGTCACATAAGGAAGGAATGTCCGATCTTACAAGGACACCCAAGTATGGGATTTGGGACGGAAAGGAGAACTAGGGGCACTGTCCCATTTTCGGGATCAACAGGAACTTTCGGGCGACCATTCAACACACCCCGACCGGCGGAAACTCAGTCATCAGTGCAACAGCCTGGAGCTCGGCGGGAGAGGAATGCTTAACTCAGCAGGAGTCCCGAACATCATATGTTGTGGAGAAAGGTACAATCAATTTATTGGAACATATTGCCCGAGTATTATTTAACCCTGACGTCACATACTCTTTTATTTTTCTCAACTTTGCATCCAAGCTAGACATGAAACCTAAATCATTGAAATTCTACTTGTGATATCGACTCCTATAGGAACGGATATGGTTACTAATATGTACTATAAGGAGAGTGAGATCATGATAAGAGAAGTAAAAACATGGGTGAACCTCATAAAATTAGGAAAGATGGAGTACGATGTTATTTTAAGAATAGATTGATTGTTAACCCGCTGTGCCAAAATAGGCTGCCACCAAAAGGGTGCATAACTATGGTGAACTAGTACCTCAATTGTGTTTCGAAGGAGCTACCACGCTTATCTCCGGAAAGAAATATCGAATTTCTCGTAATGCCATTTGGACAAACCATCACCCCTGCAACATTTATGGACTTGATGAATAAGAATATTACAACCATATCCCGATCAAATTGTGATCATATTCATTGTTGATGTGATAATTATCCCAAGAGTAGCGAGGAGCATAAAGAACATTGAGAAATAGTTCAGATACATGAAGTACTTGAGACAGTTGTATTAGGCAGGGACCCTCGTTTTCTATCAAGAGTCTGAGTGAACTTTTCCAAGGTACGTCGAGCTTCGGGGACGAAGCTTCCCTAAGGGGGGTAGAATGTAACAGCCCATTTTTTTTATTTATTAATTCCTAATTATATTAAGCATCAGTTAGATAGGAGAAATTTTTTTTCCTCTTTGTTAATTAAATACCTATAATAATAAGGATAACCAAGAATAAATATTTCATCCTTATGAGTTATGTTGATTTTTGATTTATGGTGTAAATTGGTATATATAGATAGGAAATATATATAAGTGCTTTTAGGCCAAAATGATTATGATATTAAAATATGGGAGTATATCCTAAATATTGCAATACTAGGTATATTTTATGGTATTCCCAAATAATTCATACCTAATCAATACTAGGTATTTGTAGTTGAAATGTTTATTATCATTTGAGTGAGTGGAGGTGTTAGGTATGCATGAGTGGGTGAGGTGTAAGGCTAGGATCAATTTGATCCTAGCCTTGGCCAAGTGGCAAGGATTGAGGGGAGTGTGTTATTGCAAAGTCCAGGTTATTAGGGGCCTTTTTGCATAGTGGTCATCCCTTACGTAAGGATCTGAGAGAGAAATGTTCTTCTTCTCTGTAAAAAAATTCTGAACTTCCAAAAAATCAAACCCTAGAAATTTCCCACTCTCTCTCTCACTCTCTCTCTCTCTCTCTCTCTCTCTCTCTCTCTCTCTCTCTCGCACCCCGGCCGAGCCAAGGGAGGGCGGCAGCACAGCCACGCCACCACGCACGCGGCTGCGCTCAGCCGCGAGCAGCAGCCCGCGGCCGCGCGCAGCGCGGGGGCGGCGCTCAGCCGCGCGCCCGCGGCGGCTCAGGCCGCGGGTCGGCCTGAATCGGAAGGGGGGGAGTCCTCTGTTGACTAGAAGTAGAGGAGATCCAGATTTGGTGGTGATTTTGCTAGGAAAAGCCAAGCCCTAATTCTGAAATTGGGTTCCAAAATCCCCAAATTCTGAAACTAAATTGGGTTAAAGGTAAGGTTGTCACTCTACAAATTCCTTCCTCTTTACAAATCATTTCATAACTAAATTTTTCCTTGTCTTGTTACTAGGGTTTGAGTGAAGGATTGATCAAAATCGCTAGTGGGAATCCACATATCTTGGTGAGTAAATTTACATACTCACTTTACAAACCAAATTCATGAGTTTTATTCAAGTAATTGATGTATGAGACTAAGAGGGATTTTAGGAAAAGTGTGCTTGAATAGAATAAGGTAGCATGTAAATTATTATTTCATGAAATTGGATATTTTAAATGTGTATGTTATAGGACATGTTAGAGAAGTGAATTGGATATTTAAATGTGTATGTTATATGACATGCTAGAGAAGAGATAGGATTGGCCAAAATGTGATGTTTAGAAAATAGGGAAAACTTGGGGAAAATAATCATGAATGATGTATGGTAATGGGTAAATTAGTTTCTTGCTTTTATGAAATTGGTGTTATGTTGTTTTAAAAGAAGATGGTGACCTATATATGGTATGGTTATTACCTTTATTCTCTTTTTCATTAGAGTATGATGCCATAAGTGGTTATGTTATATCCTATACATCCTATGTTGTGTAAATTAAGTCACTAATCATAATACTTAGGTACCTTTGCATGAATTACATTGTACGAATTACTATGGTAATTCCTATATAATAGCATGATTGAATAGATGAATGATATGTGAAAATGTTGATTATGTGATCTTGCCAAAACATACTAATTGTGTAAAGTTATGAAATGAAATAATTTGATATGCCATATATATGAATGTATTGATTGTGGGATCTATACGTTAGTATGGTGAATCCCTATGTTTGTCAATTAAGAGTAGGAAGGGGGAAGACAGTGGGAAAAATGAGGTTCCATCTAAAATTGTAGGAAGGGGCCGGCGGGAGCCGGTAGGAGGAGAAGACGGCGTAAAAGTATATTGATCATTGTAGGAAGGGGCCGGCAGGAGCCGGTAGGAGGAGAAGACGGTGTTATGAAAGTAGTTTATGTTTATCACTGTAGGAAGGGCCGGCGGGAGCCGGTAGGAGGAGAAGACGGTGAAATATTCATGTACTCTTTTGAATGTTGTGGTAATGAATTGTTACTTGTAAATATGTTCATAAAAGATGTTTGTGTTACCATAACTTAGGAATTGTTATGGTTTGAATTATGTTGTGTTATAAAACGTGATAAAAGGAAAACTATTACTACGTCTTGTACCATCACATAAGTGTATAAAGTAGACCAAAGTATGCTAACATATGTTTCCATAAAGGTCTCCTTAGATTCCATAAAGTATGTTGTGGTATTATATCATGTTGTTATCATTTATAAAGTGTTTATGAAATTTACTCGCTGAGCCGTCGAGCTCATTCCTTTCTTTGTCTTCTCTTTCAGGTTTGGATAAAGGTAAGGGCATAATGTAGCACGGATTAGTCATGAGCAGGATGTCATATGTTTCATAAAAACTTACTTTGTCACTATGTACATGTAATTATGTTTTATGTTGGCTTTACCTAGTTGAGGGTGCTATGATGCTACTATCATATGAAATTTTTGTAATAGTTTTAATTAGAACTTGTGTACTGGGAAGTTGGTGAAGTAAGGTATTGTGATCATGTTGGTAGAATTTTGTGGATTATGGATGCCTTGATGATTATGCAAGATGAATGCATGGCATAAGTATATTTAGGAGATATTCTTTATTTTGTGATAAGTAGGTCATGTGACCGAAATGCTTTGTGGATATAAGTAGGCCTTGGAGTTGAAATTCATATTTCTGTATATGGAAAAAGTTAAAATTTTAGAGGAGATGCTGCTAAAATTTTCTAGATTTTGTGATTAACGAAAAGAATTGGGGATAAATACGTGTTATGGATCAAATTTTGCTTATTAGAACTGGGACCGTTACACCTCCAGCAGGACAGTATAAATAGATCTTCATCTCTAACGAGAAGGGGACCTGGTTCGGATAGGCCTCTACATGTTGGAGGAGAGAGTACAGTAGAGGAGGTGAATTCATGCCAGGTGCTGTTGAAGATTGCCAAGGAGTCTACGACGAAAGGCAAAGGAACAGCGGGCAGGAAAAAGCAGCAGCAGCAGAAAATGACAGAGGTCGGTCGACCGGTCCGGTCGACCGACGTGCACAACATGCACAGGGGTTGGAGCGGTCGACCGGCCCGGTCGACCGAAGGGCTCTGACTGACAAGACCCAACTCTCGGGTTTTTCGGTCGACCGTCCCGGTCGACCGGAAGCCCGTGACTGTCAAACCCCAAACTCTCGGGTTTTTTCGGTCGACCGGCCCGGTCGACCGGTATTGGAGAATTGGGAGGTCGGTCGACCGTCCCGGTCGACCGACATGCGGGTTCTGGGTTTTTTCTGCTGATCCGTTGTACAAGGTATTTAAGCCTAAAGGATTTCTAGGGTTTTAACAGCTGCGAAAATTGTATTTGCTGAAGTTCTCTTGCATTCAAAGAGACTTAGAGCAACTTGTATTCATCTTCCTAATAGTAAAACCTCTCCATTGATTGCCCCGAGGACGTAGGCACGTTGCCGAACCTCGTTAAACTTTGTGTTTGTGATTTGTGCGTTTTCTCTTGTGATTGCATTGTGCTGGAGATCTAGGGATTCTCTATTGGTTCGTTGTTGTGATTTGTCTGCGCGCACAACAAGTGGTATCAGAGCTTCAGGCTACGCTTGGGATTCTGAGGATTCGAAGGGCTCCAGATCTGATCAGGTGGAGATCGTGTGTCGATCTCAGGTCAGAGGTATTGGTGTTCGAGGAGATCGTGTGTCGATCTCAGGAGGACACAAGGAGGGCTTGTTGAATCAGTGATTGGAGTAGATCCGGTGAGAAACTCGATCTAGGGTTTCAAGAGGCAGGTAAAAATCTCATTTTTATCTGAGTAAAGATCTATTTTCAATTGGATTATTCTTCTGCATAAATAGAGAATCAAAAGAAGACCTCAATGGCAGAAGAAACTACTTCCGTTAAAACAATGAATCACTCAAGGATCGAAGTTGTCAAGTTCAATGGAACTAATAATTTCGGGATGTGGAGGTGTGAGGTCATGGATGCATTAAATGCACAGAACCTCGAGGACACGCTCCTATTAGAGAGGAAGAAGACCACTACTACTGAGGAAGAGTGGGCGAAGATGAATAGGTCGACATGTGGCTTGATACGTTCATGCTTGTCACAAGACATCAAATATCTTGTACAACATGAGACGTCAGCGAAGAAACTGTGGAATACTCTTGAGAAGAAGTACCTGACAAAGAGTGTGGAGTCTAGGTTGCAACTTAAGAGTAAGCTGTATCAGTTCAGGATGCAGAGGGGAAGCACAGTAAACGAGCACATCAACCGATATACGAAGCTTCTTACAGACTTGCTAAATGTGGATGTCACTGTAAGTGAGGAAGACAAGTCAGTTATTCTCCTGAACTCACTCCCACCGGAGGAGTATGAGACATTCACTATGACATTCATAAATGGAAGGCAAACCTTAGTTTATGATGAAGTGTCGTCAGCACTGATGAGTTATGAGACAAGGAAGAATGAGAGACATTCAGGTCGGTCTAGTTCATCAGCGGAGGCTTTGGAAGTAAGAGGCAGGAATTCATCGAGGAAAGGCAAGGAGGTGAGAGGAAGATCGAAGTCTAGGTCGGGCTTCAGGGATCTTAAGAAAAATCAGTGCATGTTCTGCAAAGAGATTGGGCACTGGAAGGTTGACTGTCCAAAGTACAAGGGGAAGAAGAAGGAATCAAAGTCTGAGGCAAATCTGGCAAGGGTGACAAAAGCTACAAGCGGTAAATCACAGGCAGATGGAGCAGATTCAAATTCTTCAGAGTTCTCTTTTCAGTGACTACTCCTGTTGTAGGTTACTCGGTAGATAAAGAGTGGATCCTGGACACAGGTGCTACATATCATGTATGCCCTAATCGAGATTGGTTTACCAGTCTTGAGAAGTTGGAGGGGTGTTCGGTCGTCATGGGCGACGATCATCCGTGCATCATGGAGGGTGTAGGCACTATTCCGATCAGGATGTTTGACGGGATGGTGAGGGAGCTGAAAGAAGTGAGATATGTACCTCAGCTGAAGAGGAACTTGATCTCTGTGGGTGCTTTGGAATCATTGGGGCTCAGTGTGTCTATTAAAGAAGGTGTTCTTAAAATGACAAAGGGCTCAATGGTGGTGTTAAAGGCCGACCGCCGGAACAATTTGTATTACTTGAAGGGTAGTACAGTGACAGGGCAGGTGGCAGCTTCTACCAGTCAGAAGGAAGATCTAACCCGGCTATGGCACATGAGGCTGGGACATGCAGGGGAGAAATCGATGCAAGCTCTTGTGAGGAAAGGGCTGCTGAAGGGTGCAGAGACCTGCAAATTGGATCTGTGTGAACATTGCATCATCGGCAAAAAGACGAAGGTGAAGTTTGGTACAGCTTCACACTGCACCGAAGGCATTCTTGATTATGTTCACACGGATGTATGGGGACCTTCCAAGACTGCATCAATTGGAGGTAACCACTATTTTGTGTCGTTCATTGATGACTATTCTAGGCGATGTTGGGTGTACACTATGCGACACAAAAGTGAAGTCCTAGAATTGTTTGTGAAGTGGAAGGCTAATCAGGAGAGAAGCACGGGAAGGAAAGTCAAGGTCCTCCGTTCTGACAACGGAGGAGAGTACAAGTCAGATCCGTTTCTACAGCTATGTCTAGATGAGGGCATAGAGAGACACTTCACAGTAAGGGAAACTCCGCAACAGAATGGGGTGGCTGAAAGAATGAACCGGACTTTGCTAGAGAAGGTTCGGTGCATGTTGTCAAATGCAGGACTGCCGAAGAAGTTTTGGGCTGAAGCTTTGGGGCATGCATGCCATCTTGTGAACAGGTTGCCGTCATCTGCAATAGGGGGGAAGACTCCTCTGGAAGCTTGGTCAGGAAAAAATGCTGTGGACTATGATTTGCTACGGGTTTTCGGATGTCCAGCCTACTACCATGTCAAAGAAGACAAGTTGGATCCGAGAGCAAAGAAAGGGGTGTTCATTGGCTTCAAGCGAGGAACCAAGGGGTTCAAGATTTGGGACCAACAGGACAACAAGTTCATAATCAGCAGGGATGTCACATTTGATGAGGCCTCTATGATGAAGCCTACGGTCTCTCAGCAGGTGGAGACCAACAAGACCAAGGAGCTATTGCAGCAGGTGGAGAGTGATGCAAATCCACCATCTCTAGAGGACACAGTGTCAGTAAAGATCATCCCTGAGGTGACACAGGGAGGTGATCAAGTTGCAGAAGAAGATGCTGAAGTTGTTGAAGAGGATCAGGAGCAGGTCATGGGTACTGTTTCAGATACTACTGCAGTTGGAAGACCACGGAGGAATACTAGGAGACCAGGCTGGCTCACCACCGATATGGTTGTTGCATATGCACTTTCAGTTGTTGAAGAGGCTATTCCATCTACTTTCAGGGAAGCTGAAATCAGTTCAGAAGCTGAGTTATGGAAAGGGGCCATGGAAGAAGAGATGAAATCTCTTTACAAGAATAACACATGGGAACTTACCAAGTTGCCCAAGGGGAAGAAGGCCATAGGGTGCAAGTGGGTATTTGCTAAGAAGCAGGGATCTCTTCAAGAAGAAAAGTGCGCTACAAGGCAAGGCTGGTGGCTAAAGGCTACGCACAGAGAGAAGGAATCGACTACAACGAGGTGTTCTCCCCAGTAGTGAAGCACTCGTCTATTCAGATTCTATTGGCTTTGGTGGCGCAGAATGAGTTGGACCTTGACCAACTTGATGTAAATACCGCCTTTCTCCACGGCGATCTTGAGGAGGAGATTTACATGACTCAGCCCACAGGTTATAAAGCTGCAGGGAAAAAGGAGTTGGTATGTAAGCTGAAGAAATCGTTGTACGGTTTGAAGCAGTCTTCTAGACAGTGGTACAAGCGATTTGACAGCTTCATCAGGAAGAAGAAGTACACACGAAGCCACTTCGACCCATGTGTGTACTACAACAAGTTACCATCAGGGGAGTATATCTATCTACTTCTCTATGTAGATGATATGCTGATTGCTTCTAGGTCAAGATCTGCTATTGATTCTCTGAAGAAGACGTTATCGTCTGAGTTCGAGATGAAGGATCTGGGGGAAGCAAGAAAAGTATTGGGCATGGAGATCACAAGGGACAGGGATGCTGGCAGGATAAGCTTGACTCAGAAGGGCTATCTGGAGAAGGTACTGCAGAGGTTTAATATCGGGAAAGATACTAAGACTGTTAGTACACCAATGGCGCCGCACTTCAAGTTGTCAGCGAAGATGTCTCCAAGGAGTGTTCAAGAGCGTGAGCATATGTCTCATGTTCCATATGCAAATGCAGTGGGTAGCTTGATGTATGCAATGGTGTGTACGAGGCCAGATATTTCACAGGCAGTCTCCATGGTGAGTCGATACATGCATGATCCTGGATAGAGTCATTGGGAAGCTGTGAAATGGATTCTGAGGTACATCAAGGGAACTGTTGATGTAGGCCTGGTATTTGAGAAGGACAACACCGGAAAGCAGGAATGCATAGGTTATGTGGATTCAGACTATGCAGGTGATCTTGACAAACGCCGGTCGACGACGGGATATGTCTTCACATTCTCACAGGCACCGGTGAGTTGGCGCTCCACACTTCAGTCTACCGTCGCGTTGTCGACCACAGAGGCTGAATATATGGCTTTGACAGAGGCTATGAAGGAGGCAATCTGGCTTCAGGGATTGCTTGATGATCTGGGCGTGGAACAGGATATTTTGAAGATAAACTGTGACAGCATGAGTGCCATCTACTTGGCAAGGAACTAGGTCTATCATGCAAGGACGAAGCATATTGATGTCAGGTATCATTTTGTACGGGAGATTCTAGAAGAAGGTGACATTGACTTGTTGAAAGTTCACACTTCGGAGAATCCAGCCGATATGCTTACAAAGGTGGTGACGGGAGTAAAGTTTGCACACTGCAAAGACTTGCTCCATGTCCTTCAGGTGAAATGAGCTTGCTGAAGCTCATTTGGGTGAACTACGGACGGCTTGATCCCTTGGGCAAGGGGTACGTAGGCAACCGGGTTGGTGCAGCCGCTATCGAGTCGGAATTCGGCTCAGATTTGGAAATCTTCACCGAGGTGGAGAATTGTTGGAGGAGAGAGTACAGTAGAGGAGGTGAATTCATGCCAGGTGCTGTTGAAGATTGCCAAGGAGTCTACGACGAAAGGCAAAGGAACAGCGGGCAGGAAAAAGCAGCAGCAGCAGAAAATGACAGAGGTCGGTCGACCGGTCCGGTCGACCGACGTGCACAACATGCACAGGGGTTGGAGCGGTCGACCGGCCCGGTCGACCGAAGGGCTCTGACTGACAAGACCCAACTCTCGGGTTTTTTCGGTCGACCGTCCCGGTCGACCGGAAGCCCGTGACTGTCAAACCCCAAACTCTCGGGTTTTTTCGGTCGACCGGCCCGGTCGACCGGTATTGGAGAATTGGGAGGTCGGTCGACCGTCCCGGTCGACCGACATGCGGGTTCTGGGTTTTTTCTGCTGATCCGTTGTACAAGGTATTTAAGCCTAAAGGATTTCTAGGGTTTTAACAGCTGCGAAAATTGTATTTGCTGAAGTTCTCTTGCATTCAAAGAGACTTAGAGCAACTTGTATTCATCTTCCTAATAGTAAAACCTCTCCATTGATTGCCCCGAGGACGTAGGCACGTTGGCCGAACCTCGTTAAACTTTGTGTTTGTGATTTGTGCGTTTTCTCTTGTGATTGCATTGTGCTGGAGATCTAGGGATTCTCTATTGGTTCGTTGTTGTGATTTGTCTGCGCGCACAACACTACAACCATAAGCTTCTACTGAAATCTTTCGTCTTTCATTACATCCTAACAAGCCATAATTCCGGTAAATTAGAGTATTGTAGTGAATCTTCCTCCTCCTCCTCGTGGATTTTCCCAATTGAGATTCGACGTAAAAATATCTTATCTCCGTCTTTTTTCTGAGTTGTGTTGATTATTGACCGCTTGTACACCAAACTCATCCTCTCGCTTGTGGCGTGAATCGACTGTTCCATTATTCGCAACTGAAAATCTTCACCACAGACTGGTACTTTTATTGAGATCTGAGACTTTACACTCAATATCTCTCCCCAAAAAACCTCATCAAAAAGCTTCTTCCAGATCGACCATGGATCCAAGAAAGCGAGCCGTCTATGGCGCAACCTCCAAAGGTAAGGTCATCGCACTGCTAGGGCCACTACCCTTTTACCATCCAACAAGCAACCGCATATCCCCAAGAATATTGGCTCATCCTCGCTTCAGGGAGAAACTGCTAGTGTTCAACCACCACAGTAACACGAAGATCGATCTTTCAGATGCTCGCTGACATGAAAGAGTAGATGAATGAACAATAAACCCAATTAGATCATGATCGAGAGCAGCTGAGCAGCTGGCTCTCGACCGCGAGAATGCCATCCATAAGTTAGAAGAATTGAGGCGGCTCAATGAATAGCTCCATGCCCAAGTCACACCCTCTGAAGGCATCTGGAAGAGCTCATCTAATAGGATCTCCTCAAAGAATACATCCTCACTCCTGAAGCAGCTTCCGGACAATCGCACCCACAACCTTCCCAGCCACAACATTTGATCACTAGTACAAGGCGATCGATTGACCACACAACTCCAGACAAACATGGCGTTTTTTTCTTTCATTTTCAATTCCAAGTATTCCTTTCCCGATTATGAATAAAATGTTGTTTTATGCTCCTAAACAACGCAATCCATCCTACCATTGTAGCACATCCAACCAACGCGATACATCCGACCAACGCGATACATCCAACTGGTGCCAACCATCCAATCTAGATGCCCCAATGATGAGATTTTTCCCACTCAGAGGCAGCTAAGAAATCTCCTCTGATGAGATTTCTCTCACTCGGAGGCGGCCAAGGAATCTCCGCTGATGAAATTTTTTCCACTCGGAGGACTATGTCTGTACATTCTGCGGATGGAATTTCTCTCATTCGAAAGTGTCAACGCAGATGCCCAAGGGCACTCTCTCGGCTATTCTATGGGAGTCGAAAACCTCTGCTGTGAGATTTTCCCCAGTCATAGTTTCTCACTCTGCATTTTCCCTCTCAGAGCCCTCGTTTGATATTCTACTGATGGGATTTCCCCCACTCGAAGCACAACACACTAGCCTACAAACTCTCCTCATCTGTAACGCTCACGTAATTAAACCCTAATTAATACTTTAAGATTATGCAAGACAATTAGAAAATTTTATTTATTTATGTGAAATTAGAATTTCATGATATTTTGGGGTGAAAAGAAAATTTACAAACATAAATACATGTGTATATAATGTGAACACTTTGAAATGTATGTCTAAATATCATGTAACTGTATTTCAATACAATTATATTATGTTGGCAATTTATGAATGATGAAGTTGCATGTAGATATACTTGTTCGAAGATAATTGGGTATTTATATGATGGTATCAATGTAAGCATGTGTATGTATATATACATTGGAATATGTGGGTAAATACATGTATTGTATTTAAATACAAATGATATACACTAAATATATAGGTGATAAAGGAGGCATGGGAAGCATTTAATGAGTAAGGAAAGTTTGGGGAGTAGGTGGGGATGTAGAAATTTTGGAATGAGATAAAAGTATCTCGTTTCATCTCTCTCTCTCTCTCTCTCTCTCTCTCTCTCTCTCTATATATATATATATATATATATATATATATATATTATATATATATATATTATATATATATATATATATATATATATATATATATATATATCCCTCTCTTTTTCTCTGGTTAGGGTCGGGGGCGTGGGGGGACCACCAGCGGCCGGGGTGGGAGCAACGACAGCTCTCTCCCCTATCATTCTTCTCTCTCTTCTCACTCTCTCCCCTCAGTTTTCTCCTTCTCTCTCGTGTGGTGGCCAAAGGTATGCCGGCGGTGAGACGCCGGCTTCATGGCGCTGGAGGCGCGACGGTAGGCCGGCACAGGGCCGACTGGCATGCTCCCGCGCAGCAGCAGCGAGCGCTGCTGCTGCTGCTGTAATAGGTGGGAAACCCATTTAGGTTGGGTTTTAACAAAATCCCAACCGTTAAAGATCCAAACCCCACCTGTTTTCATAATTAAAGGTAAATTTTTATTTAACCCACTAATTTATTAAATAATTACATTTTGGGCCCTAAAAATTTTCATATAAACCACTGAATATTTTCAGTTATTATGTATCTAACTCTGTTTCATACCTTATGGGTATTCGGGCGATATCTCGACCATTCGGAATTTGATTCGCACAATTTTAGAACGTTAGATTTGTGGAGGCGAGAGCTACGCATCCATAATGTTAGCATGCAGCATTGAGTGGTAGAGAGATTGACAAACCTGGTAATGGTGAGTGGAGTCTTCCCGGTTCTATTTAAAAATCTCGATTCAATGAAAATTATGAATTGTAACCGATAGAATTTGTTGATAATATTATTGTACGAATAATATAGTTGTGAAAGCTAATAACAGTTTATTTGCGATTTGGTAAGGGATAGTTCACATTGTGAATGCCCAATGAGTAGATTAAACAGTAACAGAACGGGAAACCGACAATAGATCGTGAACACTTATTAGTTGATAAGATATTAATGGATACTAATTAAGATAAAAGAGCAATTATGACATCAATAGTTATGGAATGTAGAACTGTAAAATTGAAAGTGTTAAGACCGATATTATTGGGATTCAGAAAAAAATCCATATTTGAATTAGGTAAATAGGAATATCTATCTAATGAAATACATACCAATGATATAGTATAAGATGAATAACATATTAGTTGAAATATAGATAATTATCTGTTAATACTGTTAACACAAATAGAATCAGGACAATTGTTTAATCAGTAACCATGAATGTGAACCAACAATAGTGCAATTGATAAATGAATGGAAATGAGATGAATAAGAGTAATTGGTAATAATTTCAGGCATTTTCAGGTAAATTTGATAAATAATCTAAATACTGAAAAAATTTCGACTAGTCTTGCGATTCATATCTCTATAGTGTTACCGATTGTGTTGAATTGGTGATGGATAGACAAGTATCCAGATGACTAAGTACTAGTGACACAGAAAAAATATTGAGTATAGTGTCAATGCGATTAGTAATCCAGTATCAGTAATTGATATATGTCTATAGAGTTAATATATGATATAACTATGGAATCTGATGGACTTGATAATTATATGTATATATATGACTATAGAAATTTAATGATATCCATTGGGGATGGGTATGAGTTAATCAAAATTGCTGGTTGGGAACATATATATATATATATATATATATATATATATATATATATATATATATATATATATATATATATAAAGAAACTGAAAAACTAGACATTCATCTATATTCAAAATTATATTATAGTGTTAACTTGAAATATGATACTAAAAATCACGTTAAGTTATGATACTTATTTTAATACATATGGTTGTTATAATTGATTGTTTGTATACTTGGTTGTTGCATATGCACGAGGAATATATTGATGCATCCGATTTGTTATGATTACTTGGTACGAACACGCTGGTTGATTATTGCTTAGTGATTCATATATTGTTGCTTGGGTATATGTATACGTATATACTTATGTGGGATTTGAACAACTTTTGTACAAACGGTAATAGACAAATTAGTCGGATATCGAAGATGATTTATTTAAATTTAAATTGAAATGATGACAATCGGTGGTAATGTAGTAGCTGATAAGTCTAATTTTAAATATGAAAATTCTTTGGTGATAATAGATTGAACAATATTAATAGTATTAACTTGAAATATGGTGTATATATATACGTATAATGTATATTCTATGGATAAATGACAAATAATCAAGAAGTAAAATCAGTTACGAAGGAATTCAGTAATCGAGAATCTAATATATCGATTGATAATAATATGTGATGATTGACAACAATAGATAAGTGAGTAATATGACTAAGAAGAACAAAAATTGGTGGTATTATCTAGAATTTGATGGTAAAATACGACGAGTGTTAAGCCGTATACATTATGTGTGGTCGGTAACTTTTAGATACTATAAGAGTTCCTTAAAACTACGATAACGAATCAAGAAGTGAGTAACCATTTAGTGATTATCTGTATAAATAGGTATTAATTGAGAATTTTAGAAGGGAATGAGTTTCATGTCAATAAGTTGCATGTAAATTATAAATTGTATAAAATGTGTGTTATGTGAAAGCTTTATATGTGTATATGATGATAAATATAATATGTGAAAAAATTATTATGTGTGCTAGTTATATTAGATAAGTTTATATATATGTAGAGTGGAAATACTCCTTCTTGGTGGAACATGTTGCATGTTAGTGTTGGTAATGATATATATATATATATATATATATATATATATATATATATATATATATATATATATATATATATATATATATATATATATATATATATATATATATATAGAGAGAGAGAGAGAGAGAGAGAGAGAGAGAGAGAAATGTATATCAGCCCGCGGGCTGAGAGTATTCTCTCAGCCTGCGGTGACGTGGCTCAATTTGTCACCTCACTGACTTGCGGCCCGCTTTTAGGTAGAAGTTAAATTACCAAATACCCCTTATGATAACTTTTCCTTATTGTTTATTATTATTTTTCCCCCTTTTATTTTTTGCCGCTCTTTATATGATATAAATTACTTTTCACCCTATTTCCTGACCTCTTTTTGAAAGATCTAGTTTCACCTTTTCAGTCTGCGATAAACTTTTTTCTGAAAATATAAAATCTTTTCAGATCAATTTTTTTCTGCAAAATATTTAATGTTGACGTCTGAGCAGTATACCGGCGATCTTAATATGGAAGATATTGCATCTGGTTCTACTTTCTCTCAGAATATTGAAAATCTTGAAGGGTTGACATCTCTGCATGCCGATCAACAGGTTTTAATTGTTTATATCTATTTTAAAAACAATTTCTTAAATATTTAATGTTTTCTCTTTAGACTATGAGGTACTGCGACCGTTTTAATATTCGGTCGCAATCTTATTTGAAAATAATCTCCGGCTGTGAATTCCTTTTTTCTAGGGTATGCGTCTTAGGTCGCAGTCTTTAGTAAGGAGTAATATATATTTCTTCACATACGGATAACTGCGACTTAGGTCATAGTCTTTAGTAAGGAGTAATATAGATTTCTTCACATACGGATAACTGCGACTTAGATCGCAGTCTTTAGTAAGGAATAATATAGATTTATTCACATACTGATTACTGCGACTTAGGTCGCAGTCTTCAATAAGGAGTATTATAGATTTCATGTCGTATGTGAAATCTTCAATAAGGAGTATTTTTATTTATCTTTAGTAAGAAGTAATATAGATTTCTTCTCATACGGATAACTGCGACCTTGGTCGCAACAGCTGATAAGAAGTAAATTGTTTTCATCTCTTATGCGACCTTGGTCGCATTTATATAACTTATATTTTAGAATACAGTGATATCTAAAAAATATTATATTCATTTAATTCGTGTAAATTCTTTTTGTTGGATATGAATGCACATGCAGAAATGTCTGGAAGCTCAGATAAGTTATAGGGAAACAGTTCCTGTCGCATATGGAAGCATACAATTTCTACAATTATTTTGCAAGTAATAGAGGTTTTAGCGTGAGAAGAAAAAGTACAGATAAGTCACGGAAGCCTCCTCATGAGATTATTTGCAGAAGATTTTGCTACAACAAGGAAGGGAAGAAGTTGTGTGACAAAAGACAAGAGGGGCTTACAGTGCATCGTCGAGTTAACACTAGAGTAGCTTGTCCTGCTGAGATGCATATCCGTCTTCGTTTTTTTTTAGACAAAAGACATTGGGTTATCACAAAATTTGTTGATACTCATTCACATGAATTGTCAAGCTCGGATAAGGTACATCACCATTACTCTCACCAGAATCATCGTTCAAAAATTAGCAGAAGCATTATGACCAATCTGGTTGATGTTGGAATGCGGCCTTCAAATATTTCCCGCGTTGTTAATGCAATGAGCCAGGGAGAAGGCTGTGAAGAAGTGCGCCCTCAACAAGTTATTGATTTCACTCGTCAACGTAGAAATAACTGCGGTCATGAGTTTATTGCTATTATCAAATATTTTCAAGAGAAAGCCGAGACCGATCCAGAATTCTTCTTTTCAAGTGAAGTTGATAACGCGGGCACACTTAGAAGCATTTTTTGGGCTGATGGAAGAGCTATTTCCTTGTATCTGAGCTTCTGTGATGTGATCGTTTTGACACCACATACAGGACTAATCACTTGAGCTTGCCATTTGCTCCATTCACTGGAGTAAATCATCACCGGCAGTCAATTTTGTTCGGCTGTGCAATGCTTGCTGATGAGCAGAGGGATACTTTTGTTTGGTTATTCCAAAAATGGCTAAAGTGCATGCATGGAGTTGAACCGAAGCTGATTATTACTGATCAGGATGCGCAGATTGGTGAGGCCATCAAGATTGTTTTCCCGACGTCTCGGCACCGTTACTGTTTCTGGCATGTACGGAAACATATTACCGAGCAACAAATCCCAATGGCTAACAAGTATGGAGAAGATATGATCTCCGATTTCCATGCTTGGTACACCTCCCGCGATATAAGCACTTGTGAGGAACAATGGCGTCTGATGAGTGAAAAATATCAGTTAGAAGAAGAAGATGGCAGTTGGTTGATGAAGATGTACAGGCTTCGTGGACATTGGGTTAATGCATATCTCAAGGATGTTTTCTGTGCTGGAATGACAACCAGTCAGAGGTCCGAGAGTATTAATTCCTTCTTTGATGGTTTTGTTAACTCAAACACTAAACTAGTGAAATTTGTTCACCAATATGATAAAGCCGTTGCTTCCCGTCGTGCATCTGAATCTCTTCAAGATTTTAGGGGTTGAATTCTGTGCCCAATTGTACATCCAATCCATATGATATACAGGTTTCGAAGTTGTATACACCGAAGATTTTTCAGTTGTTTCAAAAGGAATGGGCAGTTGTAATGACACTGTTTTCAGAAGAGGTGGAATAGGACAAACCTGGATCAACATATTTGGTTGGTAATTTTTCAGAATCAAAAGACGGTTGGGAAAAGGTCAGTTATGATAAGCGAGAGGAACTTCATGTTTCTTGCAGTTGCTCGTTATTTGAAACAGAGGGTATCCTATGTAGACATATTCTGTGTATTTTGTGGCGCAATCACGTTACACATATACCGGAATCATATATACTTCAGAGATGGAGGTTGGATGCTCGTTACAAAAACGTTGCAATTGAAAATGGCATGAGGCCTTTTCCAGTCAAGGCACTCCACGGACGGCTAGATTGTGGTCAGTTCGTTCAAAATTTAATGCAATTCTGGACATGGTCGCTGATTCTGATGAAAATATTTCAAAGTTGGAGGGAGTTTTGGAAAGTTTTGCCCAAAATACCACTAGAGAATACAGAGCAATGTCAGGAAATGATCATTCATCACATCCTAAGACTGCCGTTGGTTCCAGTGGATCCGTTGTCATATTGCGAGATGGTGAAGAATTGAATATACGTGATCCAATTGGTCCTGTACCAACCAAGGGGAGACCTAGAGCTGCATCCAGGCTTAAGTCTGATTTTGAAGATTCTATATATCAGAAGGAAGTTAAGCATCGAAGATGTGGTAACTGCCAAGAGCTGGGCCATTACAGGACTGGTTGTCCGTTAATGGTATATTACATTAAACCTGTTAATCATTTTTTTATAACGATTAATCTTTAAAATTCTTACTATTTATTTTTTTTATTGGCAGAAGAAGTAGGTTTGGTTGCCTCCATCTCGAAGGACCAAAGACTTCAATTTTTTATGAAGTGCGACCAGGGTCGCACAGTGTAGAGAGATTAAGTCGCATTCTGACACTGGCGTGTAATTATAATCAGATTTATTATCATTCTTTGATTTCTACTGTATTATTTTTGTATGTACTTGTACTTTAAAGTTTTAATGCTACAAAATTCTACTTTAGAGTTTAATTTTTTTTGTACATAATGTAGTCAGAGACTTTGGTCGCAGTGTACATGGTTAATTGCGACCAAGGTCGCAGTGTTGTTATTGATAAAGATGGCCAACAACTGCAATCTAGGGTCGCACTACATGTACTGCGACTTAGGTCGCAGTACGTTAGGTAGGTGTTTCCTTTATATTAACACGCATAGCGACTAAGGTCGCAGTGTTGTTGTTGATTAAAACATTGCCGCCATCAACTGCGACCAAAGTCGCATTGTATTTTACTAAGGCTGCGGCTATCAACTGCGACCAAAGTCGCAAACTTCTTTTTAGAATTTTGAGATGGTGAAGACTTAAGTCGCTGTACGTTATATAGGTGTTTCCTTAATATTAACACGCATAGCGACGAAGGTCGCAGTGTTGTTGTTGATTAACACAATTACTGAAGGCATGTTTGTTTCTAACATCAGTACACAATAGTAATAGCCAAGTTGTAACAAATGAAGACTGTAAATAATCAATAGAACTTATAATATATAAATGTATAGAACTGTGTATAAATTAAATAATTACAATAAAAAAATTATGCAATGAATTGCACTTGAAATATTTTTTACATTTATAAAAAAAATTTGTGGTATATCAATAATTTGCACGGAGATCAGTCTTCATATGTCGTATGTCGTATAATGTCTGTTTCTTCATCCCAACTCTTCTCTATATCTGCAAGTATCATGTATGCAAGCTCACTTCTTAGTTTCTGTACACCAACAACCGTAACAGCATCAGCAGCTGATAGATGATAGCCAGACGCTATGCTTTTCATGTACTTGCATACATATATAGCGCAATCAACACTGAAATTTCCATAGAGCAATCATTAAATGAAATTAGTTTTTGTACTAAAAAAAGTAGAAAATATGAAATGAAATTAGATGTCAAAAATTTATATACCTGTTTGCTTGTTGGGGGCATTTTGCGTATTTTATTTAATTTTTCTCATTTTTTTGGAATGAATCTCAAAAATCTCTAATAATCTTTCTTTCTGCAATGTCAATAGGAACAAAATTAGTATTAATCAAATTAATTGCAAGTTTCCAGTAATCAAAATATTAAATTTCAACTCACCATTATTCTTGCATCTCTTTGGTAAAGCTTTGTTATACTACCTTTTTGTCAGCTGGGACCAAAGAGTTGTAAAAATCCACTCTTCTGTGGAGCAATCGAATACCAGCAAGGTCCAGTGAAATCCCGGCTCGTCGGCACTATGTTTGTGATTGATTGGGAAGAACATGTACTGAACGTCAGCTGTCCAGTTTTTCAACAGCTTCTGCTTGATGAAATGACCTTCCAGATCTTCAATTTTATTTACAACACCGTGCTGCGGACAAGAAAAAAAATTTATATCAAATACAAAATGAATTTAAAATATAACAAAAAATTATAAACTGCGACCTTAGTCGCAGTATATTATTTAGTCGCAGTACATGAGTTAGTAGCAGTACATTTTAATTATAAACTGCGACCTTGGTCGCAGCTCCGACCTTGGTCGCAGGTCGCAGCTGTTACATTTGTCGCAGTACATGTGTTAGTAGCAGTACATTTTAATTATACACTGCGACCTTGGTCGCAGTTCGGACCTTGTCGCAGGTCGCAGCTGTCGCAGTACCTGAGTTAGTAGCAATACATTTTAAAAGGAGAAAGTAGATTTTTACCCAAGCTTCGCTTCGGAAGAATATGCTTTTTAATCCTTCTCTTTTCTCAAGATGCTGCATGTAGAAATGAATTACATTTGCATCTAAGTCTCTACTGAACATCAGGTCCTCAATGTCATTCCTTGAAATGATGATTGAATTATCGGTATCCTGATACGCAGTAGAACTGCAAGATATTCAAAACAAAGTTAGTAATTTTATTGTTCTTATATAAAGGTATAACAGAAATTTTTTGATATGAATTAACTTACTCAGAGTAGGACTTGTCGAAGAAATGTTTTATAAGAGCTTGTTGATGGGGCTGCAGAATTCTGTATGATGTGGTTTCGGTCAATTCTCTAGATTTTGGCTCAGTAGAGGAAATCTCTTTGTCGCCGAAACCAGCGGTAGAACTCGCAGCCGCAGGCTGTGGAAGAGGATTTTCATTTTTTTTCTTCTTCTGTTTTGGATAAACAAAGTCGGAGTCATCGCGATCTCTTTCAGCGCGCTTGCGTTCTTTGACTCCCCTTTCTATTGTTCCTTTAGAGGTTTCCAAAACAGCTTCTTTTGAGGATTGCTTCTGAGGCGGAGTATGTTCTTGAATTTCTTCTTCAGAAGCTCTATCTCTTTGGATTTCTTGAGTCATTTGACTTATATTCAGAGAAAAACTTAGAATATCTTCTCCAGTAATATTTAAAACAGACTCAGAACCCATGATTTTATCCTCTTCCAGTTTTTCTTTTTCTCCTCTTCAGCCTGCTTCTCCATCTGCTCCTTCATTCTTTTGTTCTCCATCTGCGCCTTCCTCCTCTTCTTCTTATTCTCTTCCTCTTCCCTCCTCCTCCTCTCCTGCCCCTCCTCTTCCCTCCTCCTCTTCTTCTCCTGCTCCTCCTTTTCCCTCCTCTTCTTCTCCTTCTCCTCTTCTTCCCTCATTCTCCTTTCATTCTCCTCCTCTTCCCTTCTTCTATTCTCCTTCTCCTTCTCCTCCACTTCTCTCCTCCTGTTCTCCTTTCCTTCTCTTCTTCCCTCTTCTTCTCCTTCTCTTTCTCTTCCTCTTCCCTCTTCCTCCTTTCATTCTCCTCCTCTTCCCTTCTTCTATTCTCCTTCTCCTTCTCCTCCACTTCTCTCCTCCTGTTCTCCTTTTCCTTCTCTTCTTTCCTCTTCTTCTCCTTCTCCTTCTTCGCAGCAGCGGCTGCTCTCAGCAGCTCTTCTTCTTCCTCTTCTTTAACCTTTAATTTCCTCTGCTGCCTTTTTGTTTTTTCTTCTCTTTTTTTTCTCCTTTTAAATTTTAATTCAGCCTTGAGTCTTTTCTCAGTCTCCATATTTTCAATCTTTTTTCAAGCTGAGAAACATAATCTCTCAAGTGCTGATTTTCAGACCTCAATCGTTTTATTTCTTCTGCTTGAACATCCGGTGGAGGTGGCAAATAACTTCAAAAATTGTTCTTGCTCACTCGTTTCAGCCGGTTCTGGCTCCTTTTCCGCCGGGATGTCAGCTTCATTACATGTATGGCCTCCTTCATCTCCTTCACTTTCACCTTCTTCTTCTTCTTTTTCTTCACCTTCATCTTCTGCTACTTCTTCTTCCTCATCCTCTTCCCCTTCAACAGGAAGGCCAACCATATTTTTTTCATCATTAGAGATGTTGGCCATTCGACTCAAAATCTGAAAATAAACAGAAAAAGGTAAGCTAAAATTAAAACAATGAAATAATGATACTGCGACCATGGTCGCAGTTTATTTATGAAATATTTTGGATAAGAATGCGACCATGGTCGCAGTATGTTTGTCGTGCCAAAATTTATCTGCCAAGACATGCAGCTCAACACTGCGACCATGGTCGCAATTCTGTTGAAAAGGGTATTTTCAAGAGAATGCGACCATGGTCGCACATTATTTGTCAGGCAGAAAACGAACTGCGAAAGGTGGCTCAATACTGCGACTATGGTCGCATTTTATTTTTACTACACATAAAAAAAAGTTTAACTTACAATATTGCTGTCAATCTTTTTTAGATCAACTTCAAGTAGAGATCTGCTAATATTTTGGAGGTCCCATCTTACTGCGCGTGGGGTTTTTTCCTCCAAACCAGACCTCTGCTCAAAATAGGTGCCCTCTCACACAGCCAATACTGCAAAAATGAAAAATTAAATTAGTTTCCACAAATTTTCTCAATTTATGGGTAAATTTCATACAATGTTGGCCAAATTTGAGATTTGTACTTACAATAATTTGCACTGAGCATCCTTGCAGCTCGTACGTGCTTTGCCTGAAGATGTCCATTGAGTCAATCAGGAATTGCCAAACAGCTTTTGCCCAGCATATTGTCCTCATCAGTTGCATATTGGCAATCTGTTCCACAATATACCACGGCACCGTGCATTTACTGCCAGAGAAGAAAAGAGTGGCCGACATGTATAGGATGACTAATGTGGTAAAGTCTTGAGCTGCAAGTCTATTTATGTCTCTTATAATTTCATTTATAGACAATTGCTGCTCAGATTGTTCATCTGGTGTCACATCTAATATATCCCTCTTCCTTCTCTTGACAAGAAGATCATCCAAAGCATCTTCAATAGATACTTTTGTGATCTTCTTTATATGGGGAAAAAATGTTTTATAACCCCTCTATCTTTCATCGTACATGTCTTATTCATCACAAAATCTGCCCATTGACAGGTAGACCAAAAGTTAGGGCAACATCCTCCACTGTTAACTCAATCTCTTTGCCCCCAATTGTAAAGGTCTTTGTATTCCTGTCATACTGGTCTAAAATACGCAGTACGGCAACGTTTGATTTTAGAGCCTTTTCAGCCCCAAATTCTTCATTGTAGAACGCCATGAAGGTTGGGCCAAATGAGGTATTCTTCATCGCCTCTACGAAATCAGACTGTATGTACTTTTTAAATTTCTTCATTAACTGGCACATTGGTTTTATGCTTGATCTCAGAGGACGAACCTGTATCTGTTGTTTACCTACGTAGGAAGAAAAATTAAACACTTTAGACCAATGATTATTTAAAAATTATAAGGGAATAAAAAGCATATTTGTTTTTTAATAAACTGCGACCTCGGTCGCAGTCATGCATTGCAAAAAAAAAACAACTAGAACCAGGACTACACTGCAATCTAGGGTCGTACTACATGTACTGCGACCAAGGTCGCACTGCGACCAAGGTCGCATAGGACTACAGTGCAATCAGAACAACTGCGACCAGGGCCAACACTGCGACCAAGGTGAAGACTTGAGACTACAACTCTTATTTAAACACTGCGACCCCATGTCGTCAGTATGTGAGAAAAAAAAGTAAATTTCATATACTGCGACCTACGTCGCATTCGTCTACAAGGAAAGGTAAAAAAAAAAATTCCAAAGTCGCACAGATCTGAACTGCGACACAGTAAAAATAGAAGTAAATAATAAAAACTTTCAAAAAATAGTACCTTTATCATCTAAAGTTTGAAAATCTCTTTCGTAATTGCGACCATCGTTCCAATATTTAAAAAAAATTGAAAAAAACATGCGACTTCAGAAATAAATCTTGAAAAAATTTAAAACTATTAAAATACACAAAACCCTAAAATTTTTTGAAAATATCAATTTTGTAGTACCTTTTTCGACGGATGATTTCTTAGGCGCCATCAGTTGCAAATATTTTTTTTCAAAAATGGATGAAATTTTTGAAGGAAAAGAACTAATTGGATCAGAACCGCCGGTTGAAGTTTTAGAGCTGTAAATTTTTTTGGAAGACAATTTTTTTACAATAAGGTAAAAGGTTGTGAGGGAGGGTATTTTCGGAAAATACAATGTTGAGGTGACTGGCATTAAATTGGGCGGGATTTTATAGGATTTGTCCGCCAAAATTTTTAACAGATGTGGGGCGGTGATGTTGCCACGCCCGCAGGCTGAGAAAACTCTCTCAGCCCGCAGGCTGAGGTACAGTAAGCCCATATATATATATATATAATATATATATATATATATATATATATATATATATATATATATATATATATATATATATGAACATTATGTTGTATGGGAGCATGGGTGGTAAATTATTTATTTGATGATTATAACATTGCTTTACGTGTTGTTATCACATTCTTACATTAATTTTGAGATCATTATGCTTATATGTGAAATAAAAAAAGTTGCATGTTAGTATCGGTGACAAGTATTTATATACTCATTATGCACATAATTTAGTGAAGAGAATATTACAGTTTGTGTTTGTACATTCATTACATTTATTTTTATGTATTCATCATGCTTATTTGGTGGAAGATATGTCGTGAAATTGTTTATGAAGGAAGAGACTGAGTTAAACCGGAGGTGATCGAAAAAGAGTATTGTTATTATTTACTATTTGGAGGAAGGGATCAGGTTGAACCGGAGGAGATCGAAGGGGACTATTGCTATTATTTATTATATTAGAAGAAGGGAGCGGGTTGAACCGGAAGTGATCGAAGGGGAGTATTGTTATAATTGTTTTTGAAATGTATTTAAGATAAATTTTGAAGTCTTAAATTTTACTTGGTCAATTCAAAAGTATTCGTGAATAAATTTTGTGACATCCGGTATATGAATATAGTTATTTATGATATCCGGTATATAGATATGATTGTTTATGATATTTGAATTTAGTATATAGATTGTTTGTGATATCCGATATATGAATGTGATTGTCATATATTTCATCATGTAATATATAGTTATATTTAGATACTACCGTGAGTGGCATATGATGTCTGCGTGTCTTGCATCTCATATATATATTGGAAGGATAATAACGAATAATAGACTAATTTAAATGAGTCAGATATATGTCCTGAAAGATGTGATTGTGACCGTGAGTTATATGTAAAACACGAATGTATTGTAAATTTAACTTATCGTATGTGAATATCTTATATGATATTGTATCACAAAGACTACAACTGATATACCAAAATGTATATGAACAGTGAGAGATAAACAATCATTGGTTAGTACTAGTGGTAGTAAATAGTGGTATACTTGATCAACAAAGATAAATATGCATGATTGTAATTTGTATATTGAGTAGAACTTATAATTGATTTTGTATTGTAATGTTATATCAAAAGAAGTATTCTTAAGCATATGTTTATTTGATTGACTTTGGGATGAAAATATATGATGGAATATGAGACTTATAAGCAGGCAAGATCAAGCCAGAATAATATTATATACTGCATGGGATATTGTATATTGATAAATAGGCTGAGATTAGCCGAAATTGATTTATTGTATTGAGATAAACTCCATATTTCAAAAAGATGCTGCTAAAATTTTTGGAGATTATCTAAATTCATAAGTGTTAAGTTATGATAATTGAGTTGATTAAACTGGGACCGCTACAGTTGGTATTAGATTTTAGGCTTGAGAATTTAGAGTAAAACCTAGGTGTAGATCTGGGAAAGCATGGACCTAGGGATTGACTTAGGTAAAAGAATAAGATTGATTGTCATAATAGATATTTGTGAGTATGCAGCTTGTATGAATAAATGTGTGCTTTGATGTGAATAGTTCATGGCTATAATGAGTTTTTACGCGTATGATTAATTTCAAAATGTGTAATATTTTACTTTTTTCTTACATTTGAATGAAAGTATACTCGTATATACCTTAATTCATATGAGTTCTACTAAGGGTGCGGGCCTTGAGTATGAACTGCTAGTGATATGGGACACTGAAATAAAGGAGTGGCTAAAATGTTAGGCAAGTCAAAATTTAATAGAACGAAAGAACCCTATTGAGATTTAGACTGTGAAATGATGAATTTGTCTATATAAGAGATTGATAGATAAACATATTTATGTGTTGAATATATGTGATATGTGTATCGTTAAATATGATACATGTATGTATTGATATGAGGTATGATGATATATGATATGGTTACACCAAGTGTAATATGTGTATGTGATACTATACGATGTATGATCGCCAAGTATGATAAGGGAATGTAATGATATGAAATATGTGTAAGACATATACTGTATAAAAGTGATAATATTGGATATATGTTATGCATTGTGTACACACAAGAAGAAAGATTTTATGTTATAAAGAAAAAAATTGAAGATATTGTCCATGTTTATTACTAGATATGTCCAGTTTCGTTCGAGAACGAAACTTTTTCTAAGAGGGGTAGAACTGTAACACTCAGGCAGTTAAATCCCAATTTAATACTTGAATCTTTAATTAATAAGATTATGCAAGACAATTAGAAATTTTTATTTATTTATGTGAAATTAGAATTTCATGATTTTTTACGGTGAAAAAAATTTATAAACATAAATACATGTGTATATATATGTGAACACTTTGAAATGTATGTCTAAATATCATGTAATTGTATTTCAATACAATTATATTATGTTAGCAATTTATGGATGATGAAGTGGCATGTAAATATACTTGTTCAAAGATAATTGGGTATTTATATGATGGTATCTATGTAAGAATGTGTATGTATATATATACATTGGAATATGTGGATAAATACATGTATTGTATTTAAATACAAATGCTATACACTAGATATATAGGTGATAAAGGAGGCATGGGAAGCATTTAATGAGTAAGGAAAGTATGGGGAGTAAATGGGGATGTAGAAATTCGAGAATTAGATAAAAGTATCTCATTTCATCCCCCTCTCCTCTCCTTCTCTCTCATCTTCTCTCTCTATCTTCCCTCTCTTTTCTCTGGTTAGGGCCGGTGGCGTGGAGGGACCACCGGCAATCGGGGGTGGAAGCAGCGGCTGCTCTCTCTCCCTCCATCACTCTTCTCTCTCCCCTCAATTCTCTCTCTCTCTCTCTCATGTGGTCGCTGTGGGCACGCCTACGGCGAGACGTTAGCTTCACGGCGCTGGAGGCGCAGCGACAGGACGACGCAGGACTGGCCGACGTGCGCCCGTGCAGCAGCAGCGAGCGTTGCTACTGCTGTAATGGATGGAAACCCATTTGGGTTGGGTTTTAATAAAAACCCAACCCGTTAAAGATCCGAACCCCACTCATTTTCATAATTAAAGGTATATTTTTATTTAACTCACTGATTTATTAAATAATTACATTTTCGGCCCTAAAAATTTTCATATGGGCCCCTGAATATTTTCAGTTATTACGTATCAACCATGTTTCATACCTTATGGGTATTCAGGTTATATCTTAGCCATTCGGACTCCGATTCGCACGATTTTAGAGCCGTTAGATTTGTGAAGATGAGAGCTACGTATCCACAATATTAGTATATAGCTTTGAGTGGTAAAGAAATCAACAAACTTGATAACGGTGAGTGGAGTCTTCCCGGTTCTATTTAAAAGTTTCGATTCAATGGAAATTATGAATTGTGACTGATAGAATTTGTTGATAATATTGTTGTACGAATAATATAGTTGTGAAAGCTAATAACAGTTTATTTGTGATTGGGTAAGGGATAGTTCACACTGTGAATACTTAGTGAGTAGATTAAACAGTGACAGAACGGGAAACCGACAATAAATCGTGGACACTTATTAGTTGATAAGATATTAATGGATACTAATTAAGATATAAAATCAATTATGATATCAATAGTTATGGAATCAAGAATTATAAAACCGATAGTGTTAAAATCGGTATTAGTGGGATGCAGAAAAATTACAGATTTGAATTAGGTAAATAGGAATCTCTTTCTAATGAAATACATGCCAACGATATCGTGTGAGATGAATAACATATTAGTTAAAATATAGATAATTATTTGTTAAACTATTAACACAAATAGAATTAGAACAATTGGTTAATCAATAACCGTAAATGTGACCAACAAAAGTGCAATTGATGAATAAATGGAGATGAGATGAATAAAAGTAATTGGTAATAATTTCAAACATTTTCGGGTAAATTTGATAAATAATTTGAATATTGAGAATATTTCGGCTAGTCTTGAGATTCATATCTCTACAGTGTTACCAATTGTATTGAATCAGTGATGGATAGACAAGTATCCAGATGATTGGGTATTAGTGACACAGACAAAAGATTGAGGTAGTGTAAATGTGATTAATAATTCAGTATCAGTAATTGATATATGTCTATAGAGTTAATATGATATAAAGCTGATGGACTTGATAATTATATGTATACATATGGCTATAGCAATTTAATGATATCCATTGGGGACGGGTATGATTTAGTCTAACTTGCTGATTGGGAATATATATATATATATATACGAAACTGAAAAACTAGAAGTTTATCTATATTCAGAGTTATACTATAGTGTTAACTTGAAATATGATAATAAAAATCAAGTATAAGTTATGATACTTATTTTGATGCATATGGTTGTTATAACTGATTGTTTGTATACTTGGTTGTTGAACATGCACGAGAAGTATATTGATGCTTCTGATTTGATATGATTACTTGGTACGAATGCACTGGTTGATTATTACTCAGTGATTCATATATTGTTGCCTGGGTATATGTATTCGTATATACTTTGTGGGTATAGAACAACTTTTGTACGAACGGTAATAGACATATTAGTCAGATATCAAAGATGATTTATTAAATTTAAATTGAACTGATGACAATCGATAGTAACATAGTAACAGATAAGTCTAATTTTAAATATGAAAATTCTTGGGTGACAAAAGATTGAACACGATTAATAATATTAACTTGAAATATGGTATATATTCGTATAACGTATATTCTTTGGATAAATGACAAATAATCAAGAAGTGAAATCAGTTACGATAGAAATTAGTAATCAAGAATCTAGTATATCGATTGATAGTAATATGTGATGACTGACAACAATAGATAAGTGAGTAATATGACTAAGAAGATCAAAAAATTGGTGGTATTATCTAGAATTTGACCGGTAAAATATGACGAGTGTTAAGCCGTATACATTATGTGTGGTCGATAACTTTTAGATACTATAAGAGTTCCTTAAAACTATGATATCAAATCAAGAAGTGAATAACCAATTAGTGATTGACTGTATAAATAGGTATTAATTGAGAATTTTAGAAGGGAATGTGTTTCATGTCAATAAGTTGCATGTAAATTATAAATTGTATAAAATGTGTGTTATTTGAAAGCTTTATATGTGTATGTGGTGATAAATAGAATATGTGAAAGATTATTATGTGTGCTAGTTATATTAGATAAGTTTATATACACGTAGAGTGAAAATACTCCTTCTTGGAGGAAATTGTTGCATGTTATTGTTGGTAATGAGATCTTTATATATATATATATATATATATATATATATATATATATATATATATATTATATATATATATATATATATATATATATATTATATGAGGTTACTGTACCTCAACTGACGGCTGAGAGAGTTTCTCAGCCGGCGGGACGTGGCAACATAATAGCCATGAAATTATCATTAATTTTGGCGGACAAAAACCAGAGAAATCCCGCCTAAATTACTATCAGTCACCTCAACATTGTACTTGACGAAAATACCCTCCCTCACAACTTTTTACCTTATGTAAAATATTTCCTTTCAAAAAAATTTACAGATCTAAAATTTCACTTGATCATTCTGAAGAGATTAGTTCTATTATTTCACAAATTTTCTCAGTTTTTTAAAAATATATTTGCTACATATGGCGCCAAAGAAATCATCCGCGGAAAAAGGTAATGGGGAAACAAAAGCAATTTTTTTTTTAGGGTTTGTGGATTTAATAGTTATATTTTTTTTCAAATTTGATTCCGTTTCTTTCACTTTTTTTTTGAAAACTTGGGACCATGGTCGCAAATAAATTTGTAACACAGCGACAAAGGTCCAATTTTTTCAAGTTTTTTGATTTCCTTCTCTATCTACCATGGTCGCAGTTGTTTGGAAAAGCGTTGTAGATGTATGCGACCTTGGTCGTAGCGTTTTAACAATTATTTTTTTTCATACCCTTTATGTTGACCTGGATCGCAGTTGTTTGAATTAGCGTTGTAGATGTATGCGACCTTGTTCGTAGCGTTTTAAAAATTATTTATTTTTTCATACCCTTTCAGTCTAACTGAATCGCAGTTGTTTGACTTTACGTTGTAGATGTATGCGACCTTGGTCGCAGTATATTAAACATCATTTGTTTTTCATTTCCTTTTCTGACGACATGGATCGCAGTTGTTTAACTTTGCGTTGTAGTTGTATGCGACTTTGGTCGTAGTATATGAAAACACATTTGTTTTTCATTCCCTTTTCTGACGACATGGGTCGCAATTGTTTAACTTTGCGTTGTAGTTGTATGCGACTTTGGTCGCAGTATATGAAACATCCTTTGTTTTTCATTCCCTATTCTGACGACCTGGGTCGCAGTTGTTTAACTTTATATTTTAGATGTATGCGACTTTGGTCGCAGTTTTTTACAAATCAGTTGTTTTTCTTTCCCTTTTCTGACGACATGGGTCGTAGTTGTTTCAATTTGCGTTGTAGAGTTATGCGATCTTGGTCGCAGCATATTAAACATCATTTGTTTTTCATTCCCTTCTCTGTCGACCTGGGTCGCAGTTGTTTAAATTTACGTTGTAGATGTATGTGACCTTGGTCGCAGTGTTTTAAAAATCGTTTGTTTTTTAGTCCCTTTTACTTTTTAAATAAACATTAAACTAAAGTTTTTAATGTTTCTTCATCTATAGGTAAACAACAAGTGAAGGTTCGTCCCCTGAGATCGAGCCTAAAACTTATGTGCGAATTCATTAAGAAATTCAAAAAGAACATTCAGGGCGATTTCATAGATGCGACCAAGAAGACCCCATTTGGCCCAACCTTCATGGCCTTCTACAATGAGGAATTTGGAGGTAAAAAAGGTCTAAAATCAAACATTAGTGTACTGAGAATTTTAGACCAGTATGATAGGGATACAAGGACCTTTAGAATTGGGGGCAAACAAATTGAGTTAACAGTGGAGGATGTTGCCCTAACTTTTGGTCTACCTATCATTGGGGCGGATTTTATTATGAATAAGACCTGTACAATAAAGGACAGAGGGGTTATAAAATATATTTCCCTAATATAAAGAAGATTACGAAAGTATCTATTGAAGAAGCTTTGGATGATCTTCTGGTCAAGAAAAGAAGGAGGAGTGAATTAGATGTGACCAAGGATGAATAGCTTGAGCAGCAAGTGACTTTAAATAAAATTATAAGAGATAGACAAAGACTTACAGCTCAAGACTTTACGACAATAATCATCCTATACATGTCGGCCACTCTATTCTTTTCTGACAGTAAATGCACGGTGTCGTGGTATATTGTGGAACAGATTGCCAATATGCAGCTGATGGGGATAATATGCTGGGCTAAAGCTGTTTGGCAATTCCTGATTGAATCAATGGACATCTTCAGGCACACCACGTACGAGCTGCAAGGATGCTCCGTGTAAATTATTATAAGTATGAATATCAAATTTGGCAAATATTATATGAAATTTCCCGTTATCTTGTGAATATTTGTGTAAACTAATTTAATTATGCATTTTGCAGTATTGGCTCTGTGAGAGGGCTCTTATTTTTGAGCTGAGGTCTGGTTTGGAGGACAAAACCCCACGCGCAGTAAGATGGGACCTCCAAAATATTAGCAGAGCTCTGCTTGAAGTTGATCTAAATGAGCTTGACGCACGTATCGTAAGTTTTTAAATATTAAATACCATATACTGTTGATTAAAATTTTAATAATTTAAATGGACTGCGACCTCGGTTGCAGTTCATTTTATGTGCAGTACAATTGTGTGTGACCATGGTCGCATTCTTCTGATAAATAGTTGTAAATAAACTACGACCATGGTCGCAGTTATAATTATTTCATTGTTTTATGCTGCGACCATTATCGCAGAGTTTAATTGTTTGTCTGATGTAATGCTTATAAATGCGTCCTAGGTCGCAGTTTCTTGTTAACTATTATAGTAAATGTTTTATTCATCTGCGGTAAAACTATAAGATTTCTATATCGTTTTAAGTTTAATTTTTTTTTCAGATTTTGTGTCGAATAGCCAACATCTCTAATGATGAAAGAAATATGATTGGCCTTCCTGTTGAAGGAGAAGAGGAGGAAGAACAAGAACATACACATAATGAAGCTAACATCCCGACGAAAACGGAGCCAGAAGCAGCCGAAATAGTTGAGGAATGAACGAGTGATCAAGAACCAACTATTGCAGGTTATTTGCCACCACCACGGGATGAACAAGATGAAGAAATTGAAGTTTTGAGGAATCAAAATCAGTACTTGAGAGAATATATTTTTTAGCTAGAAAGAAAAATTGAAAAAATAGAAACTGAGAACAGACTCAAGGCTGAATTAAAGAAAAAAAAGAAGAGACAAAAGAGAGAAGAAAAAATTAAAAAAACAGCAGAGAAAATTAAAAGTGAAAGAAGAAGAAGAAGAGCTGCTGAGAGCAGCCACTGCTACGGAGGAGACGGAGAAGGAGAAGAGAAGGAGGGAAGAGGAGGAGAAGGAGAAGAGGAGGAGGGAAGAGGAGGATAAAGAAAAAGAGGAGAGGAGGAGAGAGGAGAAGGAGAAGGAAAAGGAGGAGAGGAGGAGGGAAGAGGAGGGGCAGGAGAGGAGGAGGAGGGAAGAGGAGGAGAAGGAGAAGAGGAGGAGTGAAGAGGAGGAGGGAAGAGGAGGAGAAGGAGAAGAGGAGGGGTGAAGAGGAGGAAAAGGAAAAGGAGGAGAGGAGAAGGGAAGAGGAGGGGCAGGAGAGGAGGAGGGAAGAGGAGGAGAAGGAGAAGAGGAGGAGTGAAGAGGAGGAGAAGGAAAAGGAGGAGAGGAGGAGGGAAGAGGAGGAGCAGGAGAAGAGGAGGAGGGAAGAAGAGGGCAGAGAAGGAGGAGGGAAGAGGAGACGAAGGAGAAGGAGAAGAGGAGGAAAGAAGAAGAGGAGCAGGAAAAGCAGAAGAGGAGGAAGTTAGAGGAGGAGAAGAAGAGGCAGGAGAAAAGGAAGAAAGAGGGGGAAGAGAGGAAGGAGAGGATGAAAGAAGAGGAAAGGAGAAGGAAGGGAGAAGAGGAGAAAAAGCGGAAAAGGATGAGGGAGCAGATGGAGAAGCAGGCATAAGAGAAGAAGAAAAAAATTGAAAGAGGATGAAATCAAGGGTTCTGAATTTATAGTAAATATTTTTGGTAAAGATTTCCCCAGTTTTTCTTTAAATATAACTCAACAGATGCTTGAACTCCAAAAAGATAGAGCTTCTGAAGAAAAAAATTCAAGAACAGACTCCGGCTCAGAAGCAATCCTTACAAAGAAAAGTTTTGGATTACTCTAAAGGAATGATAGAAAGGGGAGTCAAAGAACGCAAGCGCGCTGAAAGAGATCGCGATGACTCCGACTTCGTTTATCCAAAACATAGAAAGAAAATTAATGAACATCCTCTTCCACAGCCTGCGGTTCAGACTTCTGCCACTGGTTTCGGCAACGAACAGATTTTCGACACTCAGCCAAAAACCAGGGAATTGACTGAAACCACAGCATACAGAATTCTGCAGCCCCATCAACAAGCTCTCATAAAAAATTTCTTGGACAAGGCCTTCTCTGAGTAAGTTAATTAATTTTATTTTAAATCATATCAAAAACTATTAAATATTTATATAAGAATAATATAATTCTTAACTTTGTTTTGAATATCTTGCAGTTCTACTGCATATCAGGATACCGACAACGGAATCATTATTGCGAAAAATGACATTGAGGACCTGATGTTCAGTAGAGAGTTAGATGCGAATATAATTCATTTCTACATGAAGCATCTGGAGAAAAGAGGAGGATTAAAAGTATATTCTTTCGGAGCGAAGCTTGGGTAAACATCTATTTTCTCCTATACGGTTAATTGAAATATCAATTTCCTAATTAATTTAGTGAATTAAATTTTGAACGTTAAATATTCTACTAGTAGTCTTTACTGCTGATAAGGCATAACGAATGTACTGCCACCTAGGTCGCAGTCGATGATTAAATTAATCCCCACGAATATCAATTTAGTAATGAAGGTTACGACTTTGGTCGCAGTTTCTGGCGGCAGTCTTAATCAATAACAACACTGCGACCTTAGTCGGTATGCATGTTAATATAAAAGACGGGTAGCTAACGAATGTACTGCGACCTAGGTCACAGTCGATGATTAAATAATTATCGCGAATATCAATTTAGTAATGAAAGGATGCGACCTAGATCGCAGTTGCTGACAGTCTTAATCAATAACAACACTGCGACCTTGGTCGCAGCATATATTAGTATAAAAGACGGGGTTCATAAGAAATGCTTAAAAATTAAACATGGATACCGGTGATGGCGATCAAGGTCGCAGCGTAAAGTATATTAACCAAAAAGCACTGCGACCATGATCGCAGTCTGTTGTCTTGTCGTAATAACATCTGTTTTTCATAATGTTTTTTATACTTTGAATTCATTTTGAAATTTATTTTTTTTGTTGTTCACAGCACGGTGTTGTATCTAAAAGTAGAGATCTTGAAGATTATTTCATCAAGCAGTTGTTGAAAAACTGGACAGTTGATGTGCAGTACATGTTCTTCCTGATCAATCACAAACACAGTGCCAACGATCCCGGATTTTACTGGACCTTGTTGGTATTTGATTGCCATACAGAATAGTGAATTTTTTACAACTCTTTGGTCCCAGCTGAAAAATCAATTAGTACATTAAAGCTTTATCAAAGAGATGCAAGAATAATGGTGAGTTGAATTTTAATATTTCGATTACTAAATACTTGCATTTAATTTGATTAATACTGATACTTTTTTCTATTGACATTGCAGAAAGAAAAGTTATTACATATTTTTGAAATTGATTTCAATAAATTAATGAAAAAAACAAATATAAAATACACAAGATGCCCCCCAACAAGCAAACAGGTATTTTATTTTTTTTTGAGTTTACCTATCATATTTTTTACTTTTTTTGAGTACAGAAATCTAATTTCATTTAATTATTACTCTGTACAATTTTCAGTGTTGATTGCGCTGTATATGCATGCAAGTACATGAAAAGTATAGCATTTGGTAGTCCATCAGCTATTGATACTATTACGGCTTCCGATGTACAGAGACTAAGAATTGAGCTTGCGTACATGATACTCGCAGATAGAGAGAAAAGTTGGGATGAAGAAACATAAATTATAAGAAGGATGGTATTTGAAGACTGACAGTTGACAATTCATTGATGTACCTCAATTTTTATTTATAAATGTAAAAATTGATCTGTTTGTTTTATTAATTTAATTTATAAACATTTTTATACATTTATTTATTATAAAATCCATTGAGATTTCTTTATTTCTAATCTACTTCTGTTACACAGTGCAATTTACTAATTCGTATTGATATTAGAAACAAACATGAGTTCAGAAGTTGTACTGCGACCAAAGTCGCAGTCATGACCTGTTTGAGTTATATCGTTTCCTTATATTGCGATACTGTAATCGAGACAGCGATCGCGGTCGCAGTTACTGAATCATTTATCAGATCCCAATGCGACTGTGGTCGCACTTTCATAATCGGGAGACCAAAGTTTTTGTACACATAGCCCTTTATATATTTTTAATTTAATTAACTTCATTAATTTATGTTATCGTAAACATAATCCTCCCTGTATTTTTCTACCATAAGATATTAAAACAATAATAATCTTCACGTGTTCAAAGTACAAAGTAACTTGATATAAGACTGTATTAACTTTTTAACTATTTTCGAGAACTGAACAGTCACCTGGAAAGTATACAATTTATGGGAAAAGGCAGAAAATAAGTTTGGGACATGTTCACGTCATTTGAGAGCTTAAACCTTTTGGAATTTCGGGATTAAAAATATATAAAGGGTCATCATTATAGGATTATAAACATATTAAATAGGTTTTGCTCAAATTCGTTTCTTTCAATATTCGGAAACAGATTCAAAAATGTCTTCTCCACCGTCTTCACCGGAAAGAAGCCAATCATCTAATGATAATTGGATGTATAGTTCTGAATCGATCCCTCGCTACGGGTCAGAGGATGAGTTTGATATAGACGACCCATTCTGAGAGTTCATTAATGAACCAAAATACTGCCATCAAGAGGAAGAAAGCGAAGAGGAGATTGTTGGTAAAGAGGTGGAAGAGACGGAAAGCGATACGGAAGACGAACACAGTCATAATATTAAGGACGAATCTGATTATGATGGTGATGACGAGAACAAGTAGATTAGAACTTTAAAATTTGTATTTCGATTTTTTATAAATATATAAGTCTGTTTTCTAATGTTAATTGTGTGAATTATAATTTTTACTACTTAATCTTGGTTTAAATGCTGTACCTTTGTCACTAATTTTATTCATGTGATAGACGCAACATGGAACTACGGTGCCAAGTTGCAAACTAGAAAGTGTCAAAGTTCTAAGTTCATTGACAAATATGAACATGCGATCATGGTCGCAATGTTACTTTATGTTTAGTGGACTAAAGCACAACATAGGGCGAAAATGTCGAAATAGATGTTAAAATTAAAATATATATATATATATATATATATATATATATATATATATATATATATATATATATATATATATATATATATATCGTCAGCCAACTGCGACTCTGGTCGCAGTCATGAAACTGGTGTAGACATCCAGACAAAACGTTCAAATGGGCAAATATGAACATGCGATCATGGTCGCAGTGTTACTTTATTTTCAGTGGACTAAAGCACAACATAGGGCGAAAATATCGAAATGGATGTTAAAATTAAATGAAAAAGGAAACGTTGCGACTATTGTCGAAGACAGAAAAAAAGAACGTCAGCCACATGCGACTCTGGTCGCAGTCATGGAACTGTTGTAGACAACGAGAAAGTCAATATTCAAATGGGCAAATATGGATGCGACCATGTTCGCAGTGTTACTTTATGTTCATTGGAATAAAGAAGAACATAGGGCAAAATTGTTGAAATTATATTTGAGCGGAAAATTTCAACTATATTCAGATGTTATAATAATATACCAAGAGACGGGGGCAATTTTAAAAGGAACAAACCAATTTTCCCGGCATAGAAGCACTGCGACCACAGTCGTAATTATCCTCATACACTGCTTATATTTGCGACCAAAGTCGCTGTCTATATTAAAGTAACTAAAAGGTAAACTATATAGGCCAAGTTTATAACAGTGAAACTCTAAAGTACAACTACTTACAAAAAAGTACAATAGATGTGAAAAATGATATTAAAATCTGCTTATAATGACACGCCAGTGGCAGCATGCGACATGAATCTCTCTGCGCTGTGCGACCCTGGTCGCAGTTCATAACTGAAACTGTCAAAATGAATACTTTATTCCTTCTAAGTGGACGCAACCCGAACCTACTTCTTCTGCCATTAAAAGGAAAAAAGTAAGAATTTTAAACATAAATCATTAGAAAAACTGTATAACAGGTTTAATTTAATATCAGTAATGGACAACCAGTCCTGTAATGGCCCAGCTCTTGACAGTTACCACATCTTCGATGCTTCACTTCCTTCTGATATAGAGAATCTTCAAAACCAGATTTAAGCCTGGATGCAGTGATTAGTCTACGATTATGCATTATTATATCGCATTTCCCACCGATATATGAATAAATTGTCGGTCTAAACCGTGTTTTGGTCTCTATTGCAGGTAAAGCAAGAGTTCAAGGGCAAAGGAGTAATAAGAGCCTAATTAATCCCAATTTATGGTAATTAATCCCGCATTACTTGGAGGCCAAGCAAGGGATTATCTAGAAGATACGTCGAACCTAGACCTTTGCTCATGTCAGGCGAATATTCGGACGAAAGTACCAGAAACGGGATATACCATGAACATTCTCGAAGCCAGAGGGACGTCCTGACAAAAACCAGGGACCTAAGTCCCTGGTATTGCCGCGGAAACGCGGAAATTCCCGCGTTTCCGCGGCAATAGTACGGAGACACGCGTCGATTTTCGACGCGTGGCCCCGTATCGTCTTCTGGAGGCTTCCTATGCCTATAAATACCTCTACATTCGGCCAAAACGAAGGCAGTCTTCATTTTTAGGAGTAGGTTCTGATTTTCTCTATGTTTTAGGTTAGTGTAGGTAGGTGCTTTTCATTCCATTTATCTTGTATTTTCATTTCTTTTTAGATCATTGTAGTAGGGCTGAGAGATTCAGAGAGAGAGAGAGATAGAGATAGAGAGAGGGATTGATGTAATAGATGGTGACAGTCTATGTAAAGGTGCCTCATTTCTCCTCCATTGTAATCTTCTTCATCTTCTACATGATGCTTTGCTAACTTTTCTTCTCATGGCAATCTAACTACTAACCACTAACCATCTAACCACTTACTTGATAATCTACATGAATCAAGTAGCCTCTACTAAGGCCTTGCTCTTGCAAGAGCCATTGATGGCTCATGATGATGGGTTCTAACATCTAACTTGCTAACTTGCTAACCAAGCTAACTCTCTCATATTTCATGCTTTCTTTTAATGGTTGATGAGTTAATGCTTGTATTAGCTTGATCTTGATGCATGTTTGATTGTGATGAACCATCTATGTGCCATGCTCTGTATCGTCTCTTGAAGCCAATGATTAATGATGGCCGAGGATCAAAATGTGAGGCAACTATCATGAAGAGGTTAGCATGGTTAGTGGATCATTTAGTAGTTAGTAGCCATGAGTTTTCTTTTACCTTGCTTTAAAAATCAATTTTCAAAATTCTTTCTATCATTTCATCGTTGTTTTCATCGCCTTCTTAGTTCATCTTTGTTTCATCTCCTTTTCTATTTTGTTTTCCAAACCACTCTTCTATTTGGTTTTTTACATCGACGTTTTCATCGCTCTCCTCACCTACCACATTATGGATTTCATTTTCTTTTCCTTTTCATTCTTTTCCTAATTCTTTTAACAAAGAAGAATTGTTAACAAACAACGTGAATAGAAACTGTTAATGCTTCTATCGCCTCCCTTCCCTGTGGATTCGACCCGTTGAGCCAATGCTATAACGGAAGTATCGAGGGCACACATTCGAGCTTTTACATCAATTTCATAATAAACATTTTTGAGTGCTAGTCTCGCCCCGAACAAAAATTTGTTGATCGGGGGCCGAACTAGCACTCAAAAAGTGTAGTTTGTGAAATCAATGTGAAAGCTCGAATGTGTGCTAATGTACCCTCGATACTTCCGTTATAGCATTGGCTCAACGGGTCGTATCCACAGGGAAGGGAGGCGATAGAAGCATTGATAGTTTTTATTCACGTTGTTTGTTAACAATCTTCTTTGTTAAAAGAATTAGAAAAAGAATGAAAAAGAAAAAGAAAAGGAAATCCAGAATGTGGTAGGTGAGGAGAGCGATGAAAACGGCAAAGAAAAACAAAAGAGGAGTGGTTTGGAAAACAAATAGAAAAGAAGAAGAAGCTTGTAGTAAAGAAGATGAAAATAAAATCAAACAAAGAAAGCGGTGAAAACAATGATGAAAAGATAAAAGAATTGCTTTTCAAAATAAGGTAAAAGAAAACTCATGGCTACTAACTACTAATTGTTCCACTAACCATGCTAACCTTTCATGATAGTTGCCTCACATTTTGATCCTCGGCCATCACTAATCCTTGGCTTCAAGAGACGATACAAAGTATGGCACATAGATGGTTCATCACAATCAAACATGCATCAAGATCAAGCTAATACAAGCATTAACTCATCAACCATTAAAAGAAAGCATGAAATAAGAGAGAGAGTTAGCTTGGTTAGCAAGTTAGATGTTAGAACCCATCATCATGAGCCATCAATGGCTCTTGCAAGAGTAAGGCCTTAGTAGAGGCTACCTGATTCATGTGGATTATCAAGTAAGTGGTTAGATAGTTAGTGATTAGTAGTTAGATTGTCATGAGAAGAAAAGTTAGCAAAGCATCATGTAGAAGATGAAGGAGATTACAATGGAGGAGAAAGGAGGCACCTTTACATAGACTGTCACCATCTATTACATCAATTCCTCTCTATCTCTCTCTCTATGAATCTCTCAGCCCTACTACAATGATCTAAAAAAAAATGAAAATATAAGAGAAATGAAGAGCACCTACCTACACTACACTAAACTTCTCCTAGAATCAGAACCTACTCCTAAAAATGAAGACTGCTCGTGCTTTGGCCAAAGGCAGGGGTATTTATAGGCATAAGAACTCTCTGGAAGACGAGACATGGCCAAGCGTCGAAAATCGACGCGTGGGCCCACTAAAATGCCGCGGAATCTCGGCATTTGCCGCGTTTCATCGGCAATTCCAGGGAGTTAAATCCCTGGTTTTTGTCAGGATATTCCTCTGTCCTCGAGAATAATCTTGGTATATCCCTTTTCTGGTAGTTTCGTCTGAATATTCGTCTGACGTGCGCAAGAGTCTAGGCTCGACGTATCTTCTAGATGATCCCTTGCTTGGTCTCCAAGTAATGCGGATTAATTACCCTAAAAGGGGTTTAATTAAGTTCTTATTACTCCTTTGCCCTTAAACTCTTGATTTACCTGCAATAGAGACCAAAACACGATTTAGACCGACAATTTATTCATAAACCGGTGGGGAAAGGTGATATAATAATGCAGAATTGTAGACTAATCACACCCCCACACTTATCTTTTGCTCGTCCCGAGCAAAACAAGGAAAAAAAATTATACTACAAATATTATTACACCACTTTCGCAGGTGACGCGATTGCACTGAGCGTGTGCAACAAGCCGTTAAACCTCTAGGTTACCCCTAGAGGAGGAGTGTTGTCTCCTGAGGGTTTTCAGCGGATTGCACCCACAAAATCCATAAAGAAAGAAGACAAATGTTAGTATTTTGAAAACACATTTTGAAAGAGAAACAAGTTTACGAAATGTTTTTGTGAAAATATAAGCGATCTAAGGTCATAAGTCCACCAAAAATCATTCTTCCTTAAACTTAGTCTCTATGCAAGATCTTGTCTTCAATTAAGGTAAGAATTCAAAATTGGATTGAATATTTTATCTTTCATAAAACCTAGATAATATGCACTTTGTGATAGTGAAGATTTTTGGGATTTCAACTCAACCATCAAGCCATTTATTCATATATATATATATATATATATATATATATATATATATATATATATATATATATATATATATATATATATATATATATATATATATATTCTTTTTCTTCTTTTTCTTCCCTTAGTTTTCTTAGGCTTTCTAGTTCACCCATGTAATGAGCCTATAACCGATGACTCCCAAACCAGAAGGTCTTAGGGCACCAGATGAGAAAACATCCCTCGGGTTAAAGGACTCGAGTAAACAAGGCCACAAAACTAAGGGGGATTATTTGTTTTGACCACTGTTAGGTGTGAATAATCATGCTTCTTGAGGCATGATTATCCAGCTTAATAAGTGATGTTTTATTCATTTTTTTTATTTTTTTTGCTTTATGACATTTTAGGTCTTTGTTTCCATCCCAAAAATTGTGTAAGTGTGAAGTGCATACTATCTAAGGCAAAAAATTCAAGATAAAATTATCTCCCCAATTTATCTTACTTAGCCTATAATTTTAAACAAGATCCATTATTTCAACTAGGTTTAAGATGTCATAATTAAGGCTTTCTTAATTTCTAAGATCATCTTAGTTTTCTTAAAAATAGATCAAAACTTTGTCTCTTATTTCAAAAAGTTTTTAAAGAAAGAGAAAATTCCTATACAAAAAGGGAAGATTTCTAAAAGTATCCTAAAAGAAGTGTAAAAGAAAGAAAATCTAAAAACTCTATGTTAGTAAACCCTCCCCCACACTTATCGCATGCATTGTCCTCAATGCATCGTGATGTATGTATGCATGAAACAAATAGAGAGGAAAGGAAAAATCACCTCAAGGTGGTGGTTCCGGTGGCGGTCTGATTGGTCCACGAAAGGCGGCCCAATCATTCTTGCGTGGAGTCCGGAGGAACCCACCAGAGACCTCAAGAATACAACCCACTAAAATGATGTATATATTTATGACTTTTATTAAAAAATTTACCCCATCTAATTTTCAAAATAATTTCAGAGTCAAATTTATCAACACCTTTGTCCCAAAATGGAGTATAAAAAGATGGAATGATTGATTTGGACTCAGGAAGCACATGAACTAATACCGACTCAGAAAAAAGACTTAAGTCAAGTAAAGGTTCGGGAGTCGAGATCGGTTCAGGAAGTGGGTCCAAATCAAGAAGATGAAAATCAAGTCCACATTCATTTCCCCATGATGAAATGTGACTATCTAAGATTGGTGATTCAAGTTCAGGAATGATAGGTATGGGAATCAAAATTGACTCTACATTGTTGCTCAAGTTGGGTAATATAACAGGAGTCAATAATGATTCAGGAATTTGAACTGGATCATAAATTTGAGGATCAAAGTCACATTCCTCATTGAGTTCAATTCCACAAAAATGAGAACTTGCCAATTTATCAATGAGACTTTCAAAAGTATAAAATTGGTCAAGTTCAATATGATCATCATAAATGATTGGTGATTTAATTTCACAATGGACTGGCACTGGATCCAATACTGACTCAGGAAAAGGATTGAAATCAGGTGAAGATACCGGAGTCATAATTGAATCAGGAAGTAGAATTGAATCACTAATTTGAGGTTCATGATCATATTCATGCTCAAGTTCAATTTCAGGAAAAGGATAACTTTCCAAAATGTCAATGGGATCTTTAACATTTGAAGTTTGGACAAGTTCAGATGGGTGTGCTGAATCTTGATTTCCAAAACAACATGACTCTTTGGCTCTGACAGAATGTTTAGTGATATCAGGAATGGTCAAACGATGAGAACGGAGACTTTTGACCATCATATCGATGTCATGATTACGAGCGTTTTGAGCTTGAGTCATGGCTTCAAGCATCTTTTCATAGTTGATAGGTTCATCGTTTTGTTGAAAAGATGAAGTGTTATTTTGGAATTGGTGGTGAAATTGTGAGTCCATCAGATTTTGTGATTGTTGTTTGGACTCACGCATACTCATTTCCAAAATTGATGGTTTTCTATTTTGGATTAGTGGAACTGAGTATGAATCTTGAAAATATTGTGGAATTGGAGAGGCCCTCCTTTTCTGAAGTAGTCGCTCGTCCTCTTGTAAATTGACTTCCACTCTCTTTTCTAACTCAGATTTTTCTTCAATTGGTGGTTCTAGAAAAGGAGTATAGGAAGCGAAATCGGGGGATGTAAATTGTGGACAAGGTGGACATAGGGGATAAGGAGGTTGAAAATTTAACTCGGGGGAGGTGAATCCCCATTGTCTCTGTGACGAGGTAAAATTATTTTGGAAATTATAGTCATAAGAATATGGGTATGGGTTGTATTGATTCGGATAAGGCCAACCCGGTGTATTTGGTTGGTGCATATTGTAAAAAACTGGGTTGGAATTATCCGAATCGAACGGGGTCGGTGTGAAATATGGATTCATATTCGGATTGAAAGAATTGTTATTGTTGAATTCCATTTCACAAACAATCACAAACAAAAAAGAAAAATCAAAACAACAAACAAAAGAAAAGAAAAAAATTAAAACCAAGCCTATAGTAGGGTTGACCTAGACCTAGACGACTCCTAACTGGTCGATTACCCGGGGAGGTTGTTGCTTGAATCTGACCACAAGCTAATCGGCCAGGTAGGGGCAAAATACGGTGGGAGGTATCCGTGCGTAAGCAACGGGTCTTAATTACGCCAAACCACGGTATCTTCGAGGCATAACCTCTTAATCCCCAACCTTAGACACCGATTTCACAAGAGTAAGATTCAAAATAAGTTCCACCCTCGGTCAATCTCTTAATGAGTCCGAGATGTCCCTAGGGGCCAACGTCTATCAATTTTTATTAGGGCTTGGGTTGTGTGAGTGGGGATGTGGTTTTTGGGCTAAGGAAGGGTGATGAAATCCCACCTTATCTTGTTTGGGTTTTGCCCTTAATTTCAATTCGTGCAAGTGTGCAATATAGACAATAGTATAACACAAAGCGATAAATCACCCACGTGTTTGTCCTATGCTATATGTAATGCCATATGTACATCTCCATCCAGATCACAACAACAGAACAAAATACAGTATATTGGAATTGAATTGACACGTGCCTAAATGCAAATGTCTAAGCCGTTTTAAAAGCGTCCAAATACCGTATTTTAGTTCTTTAGTTTATTATGGTGTGTAGGCAATCAAAGCAAAAAAAAATAGCAGTACAAATCTACTAGCTATTACAATGAACACATCCCAGCACAACAAGATACGCAATATTCACAAAATGGCCGCGGTTTCGCGGCAAAAGTCGCGGTTGCGCGGCAGTTCTTTAAAATCTGGGGCCCTGCTTTCAAGAGCAGGGAAATACAAAGCTAGTTTATGTTCTACAATGTTAAGCACCTGTAAAGATTGTCCTGTACACCAAAACAGAGAAGACAATGTTAACAAAAACGTGAAATCAAAACCATTCCATTCCCCGGCAACGGCGCCAAAAATTTGTTGATCGGGGGCAGAACTAGCACTCAAAAAGTGTAGTTTGTGAAATCAATGTGAAAGCTCGAATGTGTGCTAATGTACCCTCGATACTTCCGTTATAGCATTGGCTCAACGGGTCGTATCCACAGGGAAGGGAGGCGATAGAAGCATTGACAGTTTTTATTCACGTTGTTTGTTAACAATTCTTCTTTGTTAAAAGAATTAGAAAAAGAATGAAAAAGAAAAAAAAGGAAATCCAGAATGTGGTAGGTGAGGAGAGCGATGAAAACGGCGAAGAAAAACAAAAGAGGAGTGGTTTGGAAAACAAATAGAAAAGAAGAAGAAGCTTGTAGTAAAGAAGATGAAAATAAAACCAAACAAAGAAAGCGGTGAAAACAATGATGAAAAGATAAAAGAATTGCTTTTCAAAACAAGGTAAAAGAAAACTCATGGCTACTAACTACTAATTGTTTCACTAACCATGCTAACCTCTTCATGATAGTTGCCTCACATTTTGATCCTCGGTCATCACTAATCCTTGGCTTCAAGAGACGATACAAAGCATGGCACATAGATGGTTCATCACAATCAAACATGCATCAAGATCAAGCTAATACAAGCATTAACTCATCAACCATTAAAAGAAAGCATGAAATAAGAGAGAGTTAGCTTGGTTAGCAAGTTAGCAAGTTAGATGTTAGAACCCATCATCATGAGCCATCAATGGCTCTTGCAAGAGCAAGGCCTTAGTAGAGGCTACCCGATTCATGTGGATTATCAAGTAAGTGGTTAGATGGTTAGTGCTTAGTAGTTAGATTGCCATGAGAAGAAAAGTTAGCAAAGCATCATGTAGAAGATGAAGGAGATTACAATGGAGGAGAAAGGAGGCACCTTTACATAGACTGTCACCATCTATTACATCAATCCCTCTCTATCTCTCTCTATGAATCTCTCAGCCCTACTACAATGATCTAAAAAGAAATGAAAATATAAGAGAAATGAAGAGCACATACCTACACTACACTAAACTTCTCCTAGAATCAGAACCTACTCCTAAATATGAAGACTGCTCGTGCTTTGGCCAAAGGCAGGGGTATTTATAGGCATAAGAACTCTCTGGAAGACGAGACAGGGCCACGCGTCGAAAATCGACGCGTGGGCCCACCAAAATGCCGCGGAATCTTGGCATTTGCCGCGTTTCCTCAGCAATTCCAGGGAGTTAAATCCCTGATTTTTGTCAGGATATTCCTCTGGCTTCGAGAATAATCTTGGTATATCCCTTTTCTGGTAGTTTCGTCCAAATATTCGTCTGACGTGCGCAAGAGTCTAGGTTCGACGTATCTTCTAGATGATCCCTTACTTGGTCTCCAAGTAATGCGGATTTAATTACCCTAAAAGGGGTTTAATTAAGCTCTTATTACTCCTTTGCCCTTAAACTCTTGATTTACCTGCAATAGAGACCAAAACACGATTTAGACTGACAATTTATTCATAAACTGGTGAGAAAATGCGATATAATAATGCAGAATTGTAGACGAATCTTGCAGCTCTAGGCCTCCCCTTGGTTGGTACAGAACCAATTAGATTATGTATATTCAATTCTTCACCATCTCGCAGAACGATGACGGATCCACTGGAACCAATAGTAGTTTTAGACTGTGATGACTGATAATTTGCTAACATGGCTTTGTATTCACTAGTGGTTTCTTCAGCAAATCTTTTCAAAATTGCGTCCAACTTTGAAAGATGGATATCAGAATCGGCGACCATCTCAAGATTTGCATTAAATTTTGAACGAAGTGTCCACAATCTAGCCGTCCGTGGAGTGCCTTGTTTAGGAAAAGGCCTGATGCCATTTTCAATTGCAACATTTTTGTAATGAGCATCCAACCTCCATCTCTGAAGTATATATGATTCTGGTATGTGTGTAACGTGATTGCGCCACAAAATACACAGAATATGTCTACAAAGGATGCCCTCTGTTTCAAATAATGAGCAACAACAAGACACATGAAGTTCCTCAGGCTTCTCATAACTGACCTTTTCCCAGCTATCTTTTAATTCTGAAAAATCACCATCGTGTTCCAACTCTTCTGAAAACAGTGTCATTGCAACTGCCCATTCCTTTTGGAACAACTGAAAAATCTTTGGGATATACAACTTCGAAACCTGTATCTCATATGGATTCGATGTACAGTTGGGCACAGAATTCAAACCCCGAAAGTCTTGGTGAGATTCAGAAATACGACGGGTAGCAACATCTTTATCATTTTGGTGAACAAATTCCACTAGTTTCGTGTTTGCATTAACAAAACCATCAAAGAAAGAATTAATACTCTCGGACCTCTGGCTGGTTGTCATTCCAGCACAGAAAACATCCTTGAGATATGCATTAACCCAGTGTCGACGCAGTCTGTGCATCTTCAACAACCAACTGTCTTCTTCTTCTTCTAAATGATATTTTTCATTCATCAGTCGCCATCGCTCTTCGCATGTGCTTATATCACGGGAGGTGTACCAATGATGAAATTCAGAGACCATATCTTCTCCATACTTGTTTGTCATCAGGATTTGTTGCTCGGCAATATATTTCCGTACATACCAGAAACAGTACCGGGGCCGAGTAGTTAGAAAAATCATCTTGATGGCATCACCAATCTGGGCATCCTGATCAGTAATAATCAACTTCGGTGCAACTTCATGCATGCACTTGAGCCATTTTTAGAATAGCCACACAAACGTATCCCTCTGCTCATCAGCAAGAAATGCACAGCCAAACAAAATTGACTGCCGATGATGATTTACTCTAGTGAATGGAGCAAATGGTAACCTCAAGTGATTAGTCTTGTATGTTGTGTTAAAAACGATCACATCACAGAATCTCAAATACTAGAAAATAGCTCTTCCATCAGCCCAAAAAATGCTTCTAAGTGTGCCCGCATTATTACCTTCACTTGCAAAGAAAAATTCTGGATCGGTCTCGGCTTTCTCTTAGAAATATTTGATGATCACAATAAACTCATGGCTAATATTATTTCTACGTTGACGAGTAAAATCAATAACTTGTTGCGGGCTTACTTCTTCATAACCTTCTCTCTGGCTCATTGCATTCACAACACGGGAAATATTTGAAGGGCGCTTTCCCACATCAACTAAATTGCTCATAATGCTTCTGCTAATCTTCGATCGATGAGTCTGGTGAGAGTAATGGTGATGTACCATATCCGGGCTTGACAATTCATGTGAATGAGAATCAACAAATTTGGTGACAACCCAATATCTTCTATTAAATAAAAAACAAAGACGAACATGCATCTCAGCAGGACATGCTACTCTAGTGTCAATTCGACGGTGCACTGTAAGCCCCTCTTGTCTTTTATCACACAACTTCTTCACACCTTCCTTGTTGCAGCAAAATTTTCTGCAAATAACTTCATGAGGAGGCCTCCGTGACTTATCTATTCCTTTTCTTCTCACGCCAAAACCTCTGTTCCTTGCATAAGAATTGTAGAAATTGTATGCTTCCACATCCGTGAAAAACTGTTTCCCTAAAAAAATATTTGAGCTTCCAGACATTTCTCTATGTGCATTCAGATCCTACAAAACAAATTGACGAACTACATAAATATAAATATTTTTTAAATATCACACGTCTGAACTTGAATTACTAAAACTGCGACCAAGGTCGCAGATGTAATGAAATCTATATAACTTCTTACTAAAAGACTGCGATCGTAGTCGCAGTTTTCCGTATGAGCAGATTTTTTAAAAAACTGAATAATAACTGTGCAACTCTCTAATGAATATATAAACTGGATATAATTGACATAGAAACGTGTAAGAATTATAACAACAAGTAATGCGACTTAGGTCGCAGTTACAAAAATAGCTTTCACAGCCGGAGATTATTTTAAAATCAAATTGCGATCGTGGTCGCAGTTCTTAAACTTTAGAACAAGTGATTATTCTGTTCTGTAAAACGAATTATAGGTTGCAGTACCATATACGCTACAGAGAAAGATTCTACATTTAAGAAATTGCGGAAAAAAATTGACACAATAAAAACCTGTTGATCGGCATGCAAAGATGTCAATACTTCGATACTTTCAATATTCTGAGAGAAAGTTGAACCAGATGATATATCCTCCATATTTAGATCGGGAGATAGAGATCGCTTACGACTGCGACCAGAATTGGCAGGGGAAGTAGACTGCTCCGACGTCGACATTAAATAAAAAGGAGAAAAACTGCTCTAAAAATCGATATTTTCAGAGAAAACTTTATCGCATGCTAGAAAAGGAGAACCTAAATCTGACAAAGAGAAGTAAAGAAATAGGGGAAAAATAATAATAAACAATAACCTAAATCTTATAAAGAGCGGTAAAAAAAGGGAAAAAAATAATAATAAACAATAACCTAAATCTGACAACGAGCGGTCAAAAATTTGGGGGGAGAATAATAATAAACAATAACGGAGCGAGTAGCTTTTACCAAGGGGTATTTAGTAATTTAACTTGTTCCTATAAGCGGGGTGCAAGTTAGTGGGGTGGCAAACATTGAGCCACGTCACCGCAGGCTGAGAGAGTCTCTCAGCCGTCGGCTGATATACATTTCTCTCTCTCTCTCTCTCTCTATATATATATATATATATATATATATATATATATATATATATATATATATATATATATATATATATATATATATATATATATATATATGAACATTATGTTGCATGGGAGCATGAGTGGTAAATTATTTATTTGATCATTATAATATTGCTTTATGTGTTGTTGTCACATTCTTACATTCATTTTGAGATCATTATGCTTATATGTGAAATAAAAGAAGTTACATGTTAGTATCGGTGACAAGTATTTACATACTCATTATGCACATTGTTTAGTGAAAAGAATATTACATTATGTGTTTGTACATTTATTTTTATGCATTCATCATGCTTATGTTGGTGGAAGATATGTTGTGAAGTTTTTTATGGAGGAAGGGACCGGGTTTAACCGGAGATGATCGAAGAGGAGTATTGTTGTTATTTACTATATTCGAAAAAGGGACCGGGTTGAACCGGAGGTGATCGAATGAGAGTATTTTATTATTTATTATATTGGAGAAGAGACCAGGTTGAACCGAAAGTGATTGAAGGGGAGTATTGTTATTATTTATTATATTGGAGGAAGGGACCGAGTTGAACTGGAGGTGATCGAAAGGAAGTACTGTTAGTATTGTTTTTGAAATGTGCTTAAGATAAATATTGAAGTCTTAGTTTTTACTTGGTCAATTCAAAAGTATGCATGAATGTACATTTGTGACATCTGGTATATGGATGTAGTTATTTATGATATCCAGTATATGGATATGGTTGTTTATGATATTCAAACCTGGTATATAAATTGTTTGTGACATTCGGTATACAAATGTGATTGTCATGTATTTCATCATGTATTAACATATGGTTATATTTAGATACTACCGTGAGTGGCACGTGATGTTCGTATGTCTTGCATCTTATATGTATATTAGAAGGATAATAGCGAATAGAAAACTAATCAAAGTGAGTAAGATATACGCCCTAGAAGATGTGTTTGTGACCGTAAGTTATATATAAAACACGAATGTGTTGTAAATTTAACTTATCGTATAGAAATATCTTATATGATATTGTATCACGATGACTACAACTGATATACCAAAATATATGTGAACAGTGAGAGATAGATAATCAGGTTAGGTGTTGTATAACACAAGATGAAATTTAGAATACACATGTTTAGAAGAATGCGAAGATTAAGTATCAGATAATAGAAAGAACCAGAGACCTATTAAGCTGCACTACTCATTATAGGTAGGATGATTATTGAGATTATATATTAAATATTCAACTGTATCATATTTGATTTGAATGACTTTACTCACTGAGCTGTTGAGCTCACCCCACTACAAATTGATGTTTTTCAGGTCAGGACGAGGCGAGGGCCCGACTTAGAGCTGCAAGAATGTTCTTCTGAGATGATGCATGTATTAATATAGTATTAAAATGTGATTTTTTTGTAAACTCTGATTGTATTAGTAATTATGGGTTAATGCTAGTGGTAGTAAATTGTGGTATACTTGATCAATGGAGATAAATATGCATGATTGTAATTTGTGTATTGAGTAAAACTTATAATTGATTTTGTATTAGAATGTTATATAGAAGGAAGTACCCTTAAGCATATGTTTACTTGATTGAATTTGAAATGAAAATATGTGATAGAATATGAAATTTATAAGCAGGCGAGATCAAGCCGGAATGATATTATATACTACATGGGATGTTGTATGTTAATAAGTATGTTAGCCGAAATTGATTTATTGTATTGAGATAGACTCCATATTTCAAAGAAGATGCTGCCAAAATTTTTAGAGATTATCTGAATTCGTGTTAAGGTTGATGATTATGATAATTAAGTTGATTAAACTAGGACCATTACATCATCTGAGCCTCCCCTCATCTGAACCTATGGGCAGATGAACTCCAAATAGTTTTCTTCTGTCAGGGTTCTTCCATCCATATTCTGATGTGGGAAATACCTCCCTGCTTGGTAGCTGCCATCCATATTCTGATGCTGGGATTCCCCCACTAGGCAGACAGCTTTGTTATGGGATTTTTCCCACACGGAGGTCAACTCCCCTGATGGGTTTACTCCCACTCAGAGGTACCGGATTGTCACTCCAATTTATTTGGGTCCCCGACTTGAAATAGACACATTCAATCTGTCATTGGGTGACATCGCCACTTCAGACTCTTTTTTTGGTGGTCTTTGGAACCACGACTACTTGTGACATATCACATATGTTGGCCCAAAAGGTTACACTCTCCATTTATTGAGTTTTGATGATGACAAACCAAATTAGTGCTATTGGTACTAATGAGTTTGTTTAAGATAAGTTTCATGTTAGTACCATGTTTGGAGACCATTTGCTTAGCTATTGCAAGAACTTCTAAGTTCCACAAAGCAAGGAAGGCATATTGCACATCAAGGCATAACATGGCTCAAGACTTGAAGATTGCTCAACAAGATTTGTTTTTAGTTTATAGGTTTAGAATTTTGTTAAAGAATGATGGATAGGTTTGAAGCTCAATCACACACGTTTTTGCGCACATATTGTTTCTAAGATGATTTTCTATAAAATGTACAAAAATATTTTGATACAAAATCCTCTGCCTACAAATCAATTTTTATGTTTTATACTTAGTACTATTTAAAGATATTTTTCATAAAAATCAAAGTCTTTTCAAAATTGTGTTTTAAACTTAACTTTTGACCTGAGCCGGTCGACCGCACCAGTCGACCGTGCCTGTGTCAGTCTTGTCCGGTCGACCGGACAAGTCGACCGTGGTTCTGGCAGATGCACGTATCAGTGTGCATGTTTGCCGGTCGACCGGGCGGTCGACCGACTGTAAGCCAGTTTGCTCTCAGGTTTCTTAGGTCGACCGGGCGGTCGACCGCTGGCCTGCAACGGTCAGATTTTTGAGTAGGCGGTCGACCGGACTAGCCGTTGAACAGTAAACGGCTATTTTCTGGGCTGTTTTAAATTTTGTCTTTTTGTGTTTAAAATTAGTTTAAGGGATATATTTCAAACTTAATACTCTCTGATTAATCCTAATTATGTTTTATCCCTAAACCCTAGCCCTCTCCTATAAATAGGGGTGTTTGGGGAGAGATTGTTTACAACAATTAATTACAAGAGAAAAATTCCAAAAGTTTCCAAGTTTAAGGCTTTCAAAAGATCTTGGTTTTTGTACTGAAATTCTCTCATTTTCTGAAGTGTTTTTCAAAAGAATTCTCTGATTTCATTTTCTTTTCTCCTTGCACACAAGAGCTTCATTCCTACTCATTGTTCTCTAAGGACCTTTTGTAAGGGAAGAGAATTTTTGCAAGAGAGAGTTTGTGGTCTTTTGACTACCCAGAGATTACTTGTACTTGAGATTGTGTTACCGGGTACTCCTGTGGAGTTGGGTACTGCGGTTATTGTGTAACTGTCTTTGTGATAGTGAAGTAGCTAGAATCCTTCTGGGGAAGGCGGGGAGTAGAGCTGGGTGCTCGAACCTCGATAACATATCCTTGTGTTGCGTTTGGTTTACTTTCTTGCGCTTCTTACTTTACTTTACTTGCACTTATTCTTGCTTATCATCATCATTGCAATATTTACTTACTTTCATTCATCTTGTGAATCTTGTTGGGTGATTGTTGCATCTTAATTATTTAAATTGTCCATTGATTAGCATTGTCACCTATTCACCCCCCCTCTAGGTGATTTCAATTGGTATCAGAGCTTGGACTCTAGGTTTGGCTTAACATCCATAGAGAGATCCTTAAAATTTGCTAATCAACATTTTCATTCATTCATTCATCACTAGTAAACATGGCCGATAACATCAAAACCCCTCCTAAATTTGATGGACTTAATTTCCCTATTTGGAAGGTTAGGATGACTATATTTTTGCAATCTTTGGGTAGCTTAGTGGCCAAGTCCTTGACCAAACCCTATGTAGCACCCGATAGTGATGAGAGCACTTGGACCGACTTCAACTTTAGAGAATATGAGGCTAACTCCAAGGCCCAAAACTCCCTATTAACCGCCTTGAATGAGGATGACCTTACACGGGTAATTCATTGCCAATCCGCCTATGAGATTTGGCAACACTTATTGGTCACACATGAAGGGACTTCACAAGTCAAGAGAGCTAAGATAGATCTCTTGAGGTCTCAATATGAATCATTTAAAATGCTTGATGATGAATCTATTGATTGTATGATTACTAGATTTACTAAAATCACCAATGCTCTCTCTTCCTTAGGTGATGTTATCTCCAATGATCAAAAGGTGCGGAAAGTGATTCGGGCTCTTCCTACTTCATGGGAGATAAAGGCCACCACCTTGAAGGAGTTGAACGACAAGGACGAGATGGACCTCATTAGTCTCATTGGGAACTTAAAGACCCATGAGATGGAGAAGAAAGTAAGAGAAGAGGCCGCTCCAACAAAGAAGAAATCAATAGCTTTCAAGTCTTCATCCACCTTGAAGACGATGAGGAAGATGAAGAAGAAGATGAGGAGCTCTCCCTCCTTGTGCGAAACATGAAAAGATTATACCGGAAGAAAAAGCTCAACTTCCAAAGAAAGTTTGAAGACAAAGAGGAGAAAAGAATTATATGTTTCAATTGCCGAAGGCTAGGACACATCATGGCAGATTGCCCGGAGTTCAAAAAGAAGATGACCTCCTCCTTCAAGCCAAAGAAGTCGGAAGAAAAGAAAGCTTACAAGGCAACATGGGATTTGGAAAGCGAGTCCGAAGAAGAAGAAGCGGATACCGCGAATATGTGTTTCATGGCAAACACACCAAAGGTAACCCCTCAATCTCTTGATGAGGAAGATGATGGTTTGAGTAAAGAAGTAATTGTGCATGCCTTTGTTGAACTCTCCGAAACTTATGATAATAAGAAAATTGAATGTCTTAAATTACAAAAGGAAGTTGCTTTTCTTAAAAATCAACTTGGTATGGTTTCTAAAGAAAAGGATGATATCTCTTCAAAACTTATTTCTATTCAAAATGAATTTAGTGCCTACAAGGTTTCTTGTAAGGCAAAAGCTCCTATTGTAAATGAAAAAGAAATTTCTTCTTTTAAATCTAAAATGGTTAATTTTGAAAAGGTTTTGAAAGATTGTGCTTTTAACACCAAGAGGCTTGAAGAAAAGTTTTCTAAAAAGCACACCTCTCATGCTAAAGATTCACATGTTAAGATTCCTCATGCTCACACTACACACAAATCTTCTCATTTTCATGCTCACAATTCTCATGCTCACAAATCACACACTCACTATGCTTTTAAATATGGTAGAGTGTATAGATGTACATATTGTGGTAAGAATGGACATTTGGCTAAATTTTATTATGACCAAGTAAATAGGACCAATAATCTTGTTTGGGTTAATGAAACTAACTCTTTAGGACCCAAGAAAATGTAGGTACCAAAATCAAGACCTAAATTATTTGATGTAGGTACACACCAAGGCTCCAAGACGTAGGGAGCGGTGGTACCTTGATAGTGGTTGTTCAAGACACATGACGTGGGATATTAACAACTTCACAACCCTATCAAGGTACATGGAAGGTGGCACTGTCACCTTCGGGGATGACTCCAAAGGAACTATCATCGGTATAGGTAACATTCAAATTGGTGCATCTCCTATTATAGAAAATGTTGTTTTAGTAGATGGTTTAAAACATAATTTGCTTAGCATTAGTCAACTTTGTGACCGTGGACTTAAAGTTGTTTTTGATGATTCTTCTTGCAAGATTTTTGATGTTAAATCTGATGTTTGTATTCTTACCGGTTTTCGTGACAATAATGTTTATATCATTGACATGCTTAATTTAGATTGTTCTACTAAATGCTTGAATGCTTTTGATGAAAATTCTTGGCTTTGGCATAGAAGATTAGGACATACATCTTTTGACCATCTTGCTAGAATTAATTCTACGGATTTAGTAAAGGGTATACCTTGCTTGAAGTTTGAGAAAGATCGCATTTGTGGTGCGTGCCAACTTGGGAAACAAACCAAGTCTTCCTTCAAACCAATTAAGGATATCATGACTACTAGGCCCTTAGAACTAATTCATATGGATCTTTTTGGACCAACACAAACTAAAAGTTTAAATGGTAGTAGATTTGCATTTGTTTTAGTTGATGATTTTTCCCGTTTCACTTGGGTTTTCTTCTTGCAAAATAAAGATCAAACTTTTTCTCATTTCAAAATTTTTCGAAAAAGGGTTGAAAAAGAAAAAGGCTTTTCGATTTTGAGAATAAGGAGTGATAGAGGTGGTGAGTTTGTTAACCAACTCTTCATGACTTATTGTGATGAAAAGGGAATCAAGCATGAAATGTCTTGTCCTAGGACTCCACAACAAAATGGAGTAGTAGAAAGGAAAAATAGAACACTTCAAGAGATGGCTAGGACAATGATAAGTGAATATGACCTCCCTCAATATTTATGGGCCGAGGCCGTAAACACCGCATGCTATATTTCAAATCGTATTTATGTGTGTAAGAATTCTTCCAAAACATCTTTTGAAATGTATCATTCTAGAAAACCTAATGTTGCATATTTTAAAGTTTTGGATGCAAGTGTTTTGTTTTAAATACTAAGGAGAATTTGGGTAAATTTGATGCTAAGGCTTATGAAGCTATCTTTGTTGGATATTCTTCTACTAGTAAAGCATATAGAGTATTTAATAGATCCTCACATACTATTGAAGAAATCATGCATGTTAAATTTGAAGAATCTAATGTGTTTGTTGAGAATGTTGTAGAGATTGAACCGTTAGGTGAAAACATGGAGAAACTATCCTTGAAGGACTCACCCGCTCAAGAAGAAAAGCAAGAATCAATTGGTGATGTTCAAGAGGATAAAGAGGAAAGCTCTCAACCGCTTCCTAAAGCTTGGAGATACGCTACAAATCATCCTAAGGAGCTCATCTTGGGTGATGCATCTAAAGGAGTCACAACGCGCTCCAAACTCCATGACCTATGTGGTAACTTTGCTTTCATTTCTCATTTTGAACCCAAAGGCATTCTCGAAGCCGAGACGGACCCATATTGGTTGCTTGCCATGCAAGAGGAACTCAATCAATTTGAGCGCAACCAAGTTTGGCACCTTGTTCCTAAGCCCCACGATAGACCAATAATTGGTACTAAGTGGATCTTTAGAAACAAGATGGATGAGTCAGGAAATGTCATTAGGAATAAAGCTAGGTTAGTGGCCCAAGGTTACACTCAAGTTGAGGGAATTGACTTTGAGGAGACCTTTGCACCCGTAGCACGGCTTGAAGCCATACGGATGACACTAGCTTTTGCATCTTTCAAAAATTTTAAACTTTTTCAAATGGATGTGAAAAGTGCATTTTTGAATGGTTTTATAAATGAAGAAGTTTATGTTGCTCAACCTCCCGATTTTATTGATCATCTTCATCCCGATTTTGTTTTTAAACTTGATAAAGCTTTGTATGGATTGAAACAAGCTCCAAGAGCTTGGTATGAAAGGCTTTCTAGTTTTCTCATTTCAAATGATTTTATTAAAGGCAAAGTAGACACAACTTTATTTACTAAGCATGTTGATAATGATATATTAATTGTGCAAATTTATGTAGATGATATAATTTTTGGTTCTACTAATGAGCTTTTATGCAAAGATTTTGAAAAGGTCATGCAACTTGAATTTGAAATGTCTTCAATGGGTGAGCTCAATTTCTTCCTTGGACTCCAAATCAAGCAATTGCAAAACGGGACGTTCATAAGTCAAGCCAAGTACGCAAAGGAACTCGTAAAGAAGTTTGGACTTGAAGGCTCAAAGACTTGCAACACTCCCATGGCAACTACAACCAAGCTTGATAAAGATGACCAAGGTAAAAATGTTGATATTAAATTATATAGAAGCATGATAGGAAGTCTTTTATATTTAACGGCAAGTAGGCCGGATATCATGTTTAGTGTGTGTCTTTGTGCTAAATTTCAATCGTGTCCTAAAGAGTCCCATCTTATTGCGATAAAACGCATTATTCGTTATATTAAGGGCACTATTGGGATGGGTCTATGGTATCCGAAAACTGGAGATTTCTCAATGACGAGTTATTCGGATGCCGACTATGCGGGTTGTAGAGTAGATAGAAAGAGTACTAGTGGGACATGTCAATTTCTTGGTAATTGTCTTGTTTCATGGTCCTCTAGGAAATAAAATTCCGTAGCACTCTCAACCGCCGAGGCGGAGTATGTTGCCGCGGGGGCTTGTTGTGCACAAGTCCTTTGGATGAAACATACTCTCCTTGATTTTGATTTGCATTTTGATCATATAAAAATATTTTGTGATAATACTAGTACTATACACATGACTAAGAATGCAAATCAATATAGTAAGACCAAGCACATTGAGATTAGATATCACTTTCTTAGAGATCATTTTGAGAAAGGAGATATAGATATTGATTATGTTTCTACGGATTTGCAACTAGCCGATATTTTCACTAAACCTCTTGATTTTGCTAGATTTTCGTTTATTTGTGGAGAACTTAATGTTTGTATTATTGATTAAACATGTGATTCCTAACCCTTTTTGATGTATGACAAAAAGGGGGAGAATAAGTTAGTGCATGATAAAAATAAATTTATATGGTCTTGGTTCCATATGAGTTTATATGAGTTTATATATGTTTTTGTTGTCTTGTTTTGTTTTCATGCGTTTTGAGAATTCTTGTGTTTTGTTAGTATCAAGAAAATAACATGTGATTTTCATTATTGTTTCAATTGGTTTAAATTGGTATCAAGAGCATATATGTTTTTATGTTTTCAATGAATTCTTGTGTTTTGAGTTTAAATGTTTTCTTTATATAGCATAATTTGAGGGGGAGTTTTCTCCTCCCCTATATTTTTATCTTGTAGCCTATTTGTTTTGTCATCATCAAAAAGGGAGAGATTGTTGGCCCAAAAGGTTACACTCTCCATTTATTGAGTTTTGATGATGACAAATCAAATTAGTGCTATTTGGTACTAATGAGTTTGTTTAAGATAAGTTTCAGGTTAGTACCATGTTTGGAGACCATTTGCTTAGGTATTGCAAGAACTTCTAAGTTCCACAAAGTAAGGAAGGCATATTACACATCAAGGCATAGCATGGCTCAAGACTTGAACATTGCTCAACAAGATTTGTTTTTAGTTTTATAGGTTTAGAATTTTGTTAAAGAATGATGGATAGGTTTGAAGCTCAATCACACACGTTTTTGCGCACATATTGTTTCTAAGATGATTTTCTATAAAATGTACAAAAATATTTTGATACAAAATCCTCTGCCTACAAATCAATTTTATGTTTTATATTTAGTACTATTTAAAGATATTTTTCATAAAAATCAAAGTCTTTTCAAAATTGTGTTTTAAACTTAACTTTTGACCTGAGCCGGTCGACCGCACCAGTCGACCGTGCCTGTGTCAGTCTTGTCCGGTCGACCGGACAAGTCGATCGTGGTTCTGGCAGATGCACGTATCAGTGTGCATGTTTGCCGGTCGACCGGGCGGTCGACCGACTGTAAGCCAGTTTGCTCTCAGGTTTCTTAGGTCGACCGGGCGGTCGACCGCTGGCCTGCAACGGTCAGATTTTTGAGTAGGCGGTCGACCGACCGGTCGACCGGACTAGCCGTTGAACAGTAAACGACTATTTTCTGGGCTGTTTTAAATTTTGTCTTTATGTGTTTAAAATTAGTTTAAGGGATATATTTCAAACTTAATACTCTCTGATTAATCCTAATTATGTTTTATCTCTAAACCCTAGCCCTCTCCTATAAATAGGGGTGTTTGGGGAGAGATTGTTTACAACAATTAATTACAAGAGAAAAATTCCAAAAGTTTCCAAGTTTAAGGCTTTCAAAAGATCTTGGTTTTTGTGCTGAAATTCTCTCATTTTCTGAAGTGTTTTTCAAAAGAATTCTCTGATTTCATTTTCTTTTCTCCTTGCACACAAGAGCTTCATTCCTACTCATTGTTCTCTAAGGACCTTTTGTAAGGGAAGAGAATTTTTGCAAGAGAGAGTTTGTGGTCTTTTGACTACCCAGAGATTACTTGTACTTGAGATTGTGTTACCGGGTACTCCTGTGGAGTTGGGTACTGCGGTTATTGTGTAACTGTCTTTGTGACAGTGAAGTAGCTAGAATCCATCTGGGGAAGGCGGGGAGTAGAGCTGGGTGCTCGAACCTCGATAACATATCCTTGTGTTTGCGTTTGGTTTACTTTCTTGCGCTTCTTACTTTACTTTACTTGCACTTATTCTTGCTTATCATCATCATTGCAATATTTACTTGCTTTCATTCATCTTGTGAATCTTGTTGGGTGATTATTGCATCTTAATTATTTAAATTGTCCATTGATTAGCATTGTCACCTATTCACCCCCCCTCTAGGTGATTTCAACATATATATGAAGACTTTCTTGTTTAGATATATCATAAACCCTTGGCGTAATAGTCCCGAGTGGTTATGGGTTGAATGCTCTTCGAAGGAAGAAAATATCAGGTAACACCTTAATTCAGTTTTACACGTGCTTGAAACTTAAATGCTCATTTGGGACAACTCTGATTGTATATACACGGTCAACAGTTACATGTGACACATTATAAATTTAAGAGGGCTTTCTTGTTTGGATTATCCCCTCAACGAACTAGTCTCGTAGGGGTAGAAGTCATGTAAATACAATCCAATTTATCCCCTTATTATTTATGCATCTAATATTGTGTTTAAGAATGTTACATTGCATGCTTGTAAGTGCACCTACCACTGTCGACCCTTATTATGTACATCCCGGGATGGGATTTCCTCTACTCGAAGGCAGTGACAAAGGTCGGCCAACATACATCCATGTTACTCCAATGTGGGATTTCTCCAAACAGAGTTTGGGATTTGTTGCAGGGATTTTCCCTACTAGTGTCCCGGCTTTGCGACTCCATTGCTGAGATTTTCCCCACTAGGAGGCACATGTGATCCCGACTTTGCAACAGGGATTTTTTCCTCTTGGAGGTCCAACTCCGCAGTTAGGATTTCCCCCACTCGGAGGATAAACTTACAGGTATCACTGATGGGAGTATCCCACTCGGGAACACAACAAATATACCAAACCATCCATGCACCAAATCAAACATTCCGGAGTCAAGGACAAGTACTCTGAGGGGACACAGTCAATTTCAAACAAAATAGATGGTAAAGTAAATCAGGCAAGATTTATACAAATATTTTCATTCCAAATACAAATATTTATTCCAAATCTTATCATTTCGATTATATTACTTGATTGCACCTTACATGAGTAATATAAGATTGTATCATATTCTTGTGTGAATATTTTTTGAAAAGAAGTGCAGATAATCTTTTCGCAATGACCATCTGCGTCCCAAAGGTTCCCACAAAGGACATCCCCCGGGAGCAAACGTCCACGATAACATCCATGAGGCAACTCTGCCAATCTTCTACCAATCTTCTTTGGGACGATACTGAGAACTCCTAGGAAGACGTTTGAGCCACGGGCTACACCTCAAGCCCCAGATGGAAGTCTCAAGCCGGTGATGATATCCCGTCACTAACCTTTTATTTTGAGGAAGAAGTTAGAGCTCCAGAAGAGGGAGTGCTCCCCTCGTGATTAACTTGAGAAATGTACCCGCATTCCCCTTCTAGTTTTTGAAATAGTGAAGTCTGTCAGATATGAAAGACGATGATCGAATCAGATCCATTGCCATGACTTCCCGAATAAACCCCAATTTTTTCTGATACATGCTACCAAGAAAGAAGAATACCGAGCCCTAAGATGAGAGCTGGATTGATTTGATCAGAGATCAGATGAATGAACCAGGTAAAAATGGAAGACCAGCCCATCGTTCCTGGCAGTAGAACCTTGTCACGAAAACTGATATTTTGCGACAAGTTCATCGTGAAGACTGATGTTTTACGCCAATCAGACTCCCAAGCAGCAAGAGCCCGGCAATCTTTCCCATCGTCTCTATCCTCTTCCTCTCTTTTCTTCACCGAACAAAGAAAAAGAATGACATGGAAATCCATCAGTGCAATGAGTTTGGTAGTAAGGATTTTTCACAAAAGAAGATGAGCAATTTCAACCCTAAGGATCCATCCTATTTATAGATGAAGGAGTCGAAGTGTCCTCAATTCAAATCTCCAATCTCCAAAAAGTCAGCCCACGTTATCTCTGAAAAAGCTGGTCCACATCCCAAGATCCTCAGTCAACTAAATATGGAGGATATCAACTACCCCTGCCATACGATCTCAGTCATTATGGCGCCAGGATTCAAAAAGATGCCGTTTATAGATTTCATGCCAATCCAATTAATTGATATGCCAGCTGTCATTCAGCTATACAATCTTCAGGCGAAATTTCAAAGGTTCACATTAATGGCCAAATCCTTCCTTTCATCAATATCCAGAAGAATTCAAGGCATTCAAAGATCACAACCATCTCTGCTCTTCCATGACAGGCTTCGATAAAGGAACGAGCTGAGGCATCCGTAGTGATCAAAAATTGATCCAGCAGGATGCTGACATGTGTTCTAGCAACCAAGATTCCTTTTTAAAGTTTTCGCACGTTATCAACTGCCTTCGCCGCATTGGACCTCCCAAGAGCATCTACAGTTTCCAAAATCACTTCAACCCGAACTCTAAGTTAACCCCCGGAGCTCTACTATCCGGAGCCATCCTAGAGTGACACCCCTGTGCCAGAGGTATTACCCTCTATAGTTTCCTATGGTTCTACATTCCCTACTTTACCTGGAGATTCCCAGTAACAGTCACCGAGATCTCCGCCTACAATCATGCCGTCTCTCCTCACCCACGTTGAAGACGTGCAACACCAATGCGGTCAAGGTAGACAGTTACAAAATTCTCTGCATACAATCTAAATCATCACGCTATCAATCGCGGTCGTTACAATAGATCCGCATGTGAAGTTCATGCAGCTGCACGTATCTCGCGAACGGCTCAGCTGCGTCCAGCAACATAGTATAAATAGATCTTCCTCTCCAGAAAGAAGGGGACCTAGTCTGAACAGGACTTTACAACCATAAGCTTCTACTGAAACCTTTCGTCTTCTATTACATATCAGCTACCTGTAATTCCTGTAAACTAGAGTATCATAGTGAATCTTTCTCCTCTTCCTCGTGATTTTTTTTTCAAATTGGATTTCCACATAAAAATATATTGTATCTGTCTATTTTCTATGTTGTGCTGATTATTGAGTGCTTATACATCAAACTCATCCTCTCGCTTGTGGTGTGGATCGACCATTCAATTATTCACAACAAAAAATTTCCACCACAATATTTTTATTGGTGTATTTTTATTTGTGGGAGTTGTTGGCCCAAAAGGTTACACTCTCCATTTTGTTTAGAGTTCTGATGATAACAAAACAAACAAGAGCTATTTGGTACTAATAAGTTTGTTCAAGATAAGTTTCAGGTTTGTACCATGTTTGGAGGCCATTGCTTAGCTTTTGCAAGAATTTCTAGGTTCATGGAGCAAACAAGGCATATGGCACATCAAGGAAGGAACATAGAAGAGAAGCTCTAGCAAGGCATTGCATGGCTCAAGACTTCAAGATTGCTCAAGAGATTTCATTAGTTTTGTTTCTAACTTTATAGTTTTGTTAAAGAATAGTGATTAGGATTGAAGCTCTATATTCCAACACACACGTTTTTACGCACATGCCTTTCCTAGAAATATTCCCTATTAATATATACAAAATATTTTAAATACAAAGCCTTTTGTTTATAAACTCAATTTTGGGTATTATACTTGTTTCAAATCAAAACTACTTTGATAGATTTCAAATCCCCTTCAAAATTTTGTTTCAGTCTTGACTTTTGGCCTGAGTCGGTCGACCGACCGGTCGACCGATACTAAGTCAGGTCAGACCGGTCGACCGACCCAGTCGACTGGAGTTCTGGCAGTTTTAAGGTATCCGTGTGCATGTTTACCGGTCGACCGGAGCCCTTCGGTCGACCGGGCGGCTGGCCGACTGAAGTGGTGCTACTCTCTGTTTGTTTCGGTCAACCGGGCGGTCGACCGAGAGCCTGCAACGGCTCTTTTGTTTGAATCCTGGTCGACTGGCCGGTCGACCGAGATAGCCGTTTCAGCCATAACGGCTAGCTTTTAAACACGTTTTAAATTTGTCTTTAACTTCTCTAAACATGTTTAAATGGTATTTTCTGGGTCTAATACTTCCTAATTAGCATTATATGGGTTTACTCTTAATCCCTAGCCCTCTCCTATAAATAGGGGTGATTAGGGAGAGGTTTATCATAACAAGCATTTACAAAAAGTTTCAAAGTTTTCAAAAGCTTTCAAGAGAGTTTGGTCCTTGGTTTTTGTGCTGAAGAATCTCTCATCGCTGAAGTTTTATTCTCTAAACTCTCTGAATTTCATTTACTTTTTTCACTTACAATATTTGAGCTTCAATTCTAACCATTATTTTACAGGATTCTTGTAAGGGAAAGAGGCTTTTGCAAAAGATAGTTTGTGGTCTTTTGATCACCAAGAGAGAACTTGTACTTGAGATTGTGGAGTTGGGTACTCCGGTGTATTTGTAACCTCTTTGTGAAGTTATAGTTGTTAGAAATCCTTCTGGGTGAAGGCGGGGACGTAGAGCTGGGAGCTCGAACCTCGGAAAAATTCTCGGTGTTTGCGTTTGGTTTACTTACTCTTGCACTATATTCTTGCTTTAATTACTTGCTCATAGTTTTATTTATTTGCTCCACATATTCTTTGCAACATTATACTTGCTCTTCATTTTCATTGCTATATTCACTTGTTGCATATTCATATTGTCAATCATATACTCATACAACGAGATTGCATTGCGCACCTCCAACTCATATCTAGAGGAATCAAGGAGGAAGAAGTTCAGAGCCCTTCACGGGGTATACGGCTTCTAGTCTTATTTTGGGTTGATTGTTGCATCATATTTTTTAATTGAGCATTGATTAGCATTATCACCTATTCACCCCCCCTCTAGGTGATTTTCAGGAGTTACCATTCATTTCACAAGTATAGATAATTGTTCTCACAATTTTTTGTTTTTAATTGTTTTTTACTACAAAACTTGAATAATCCTTGGTCTATCTTAAAGCTATAAATATAAATAGTATCTAAATATTAAAAAATATCCAAACATAGCCCCCGAAATTTTAAAAATCCCTATATGACTTTACCTTTAGCTTTTGTGAAAATTTTAATTAGCTTCCTATGCAAATTATATTCCGCAGGCTTCTCCTCCTGATTTATGTTGCTAGCTCAATCTCTACTTCATGTTGAAAATATAATTCAATTTCAAATGTGTATGTTAAGGGTTTTGGTCAAAGTTGAGTTAAACTAGGTATATTTATTTAGAAGATCTTTAGTAGTCAAAGCATAAATATGATTGTAGTAGGAGTTTCTTTTTATTTAGGTTTCTACGTAACAGTAGCACTATTTGGCTATTAGAGCATATGTAGAAGTAGGAGATTATAGAATTTATATTTCTATAAATATAGCATAAGAGACTCAATTTTGTATGAAAAAAGTTGTATGAGAGATTATATCAGAAATTTTTAGAGTCAATAGAATGAGGTTAGTGTTTTTCATCCTCCATAGATTCCTCTCTTTTCATATTTTTATAGAAGATCATAGTGGTATAGAGTCATAAAATTCTCAATCATGTTGCGCCAATTATCGTCATTGCCAATAACCAATTCGAAGTCGATCTTCAAAGGAGATGTCTAATAAGTTGAAACAACTAATTATTCCTCATCTCATAAAAGATAACTATCAGAGTTGAAGTACGAAGATGAAGGAATTATTGATCTCTCAAAGCATGTGGGAGATCATTGAAAAAGGTTTCGAGATGACAAAAGATTGGAGCAGATTAATGTCAATTGAAAGGGACCAGTTTGACGACTTAAAAACAAGAGTTAGATTTGCTCTTTTTGATATTTCGTGGAGTTGATGAAGATACTTTTAATATTATCAGAAGTGCAACAACAAATTATGCTTGAAATATTTTACAAAAGATATATAAAGAGAGAATGACAAAGATAACATATTAAGTCATGGAGTTTGAAGAAGGGATAGAAGGAATTCAAGAAATCTACGAATTTAAAAAAGAGACAGAAGAAATTCAAGAAATAGAAGACTTAAAAAAATAACTTTTGAAAGATATGCAAATCATGAGAACAAGATTTTACAGAGAAGGAAGAAGAGGAGGAGGAGAAAATGAAGGAAAGGAAGAAAGAGAAAGAGAAAGAGAAAGAGAGATGAAGAGGAAGAAAGAGAAGTATAAACAGAAAAAGAAAGACGAGAAAAAGTGAAAAAAAAGGAGAAAAAGGAGAAGAAAAGGAAGAAGAAAAAAGGAAAGAAGAGAAAAAGAAGGTGATGAAGAAAAAGAGGAAGCAAAAGAAAGACAAGAAGGAAAGAAACAATCATGGTTAATAAGTAGTAGTTAAAACAATGAAATAAGGTAAAGCAATGCTTGATTTTCTAAATGTAAAAAATCAAGCACTTCAATTCAAGTTCACATCAAAAGTAAAAAAAAAAAGTGCAAAGTCAAGAGGACTTTCGAAGAAGTCATAAAGATTGGCAAAAAAGAAACAAGATATCTAATCTTATAAAACAACTACGTCATAAAGAAAAAGGACAAAAATATCAAAGAGGAGCACCAGGGTCATCATCAAGAAAAAGTTCAAGACGGAGTCAAAGACCAAGACAAGGAGAGGTAAGAGTAATTTTACTAATTACAAAAAAGCATATAAAAGTAGAAAAATATCAGAAAAAAGGATTCTATGCAAAGTCAAAAAGAAAAATTATGAATGAAGAGGAAATATTATTCAGTTGAATCAAATGAGTGTTCTTAATTTGATAGGTGGATAGTTAGCAGGAGTCAAGTAGAAAAAAGAAAATTAAAAAGAGCCGATAACGCATTATAACTACATCAATTATGAAGTTGTTTTTATCAAACTTTGTGTATGACTCAATATTTCTACAACTAGCAAGTGAAGAAGAGGAAATCATATTACAATACATCAATTTAGGAGATGAAACCAATAGTTTTGCCAAGTTGTTCAATGCCACTTTTGTGAAGTTATGAAAATTGCTAGACATGAGTTTTATGAAAGAATTAAATTAAGGGAGGATGTTGGAAATATAATTCAATTTCAAATCATGTTAGTAAAGGATTTTGGTCAAAGTTGAGTTAAACTCAGCATATCTTTTTAGAATTTTTTTATTTATTTTAGGAATCAAAGTCTAATTATGATTGTAATATCAGTTTCTATTTATTTAGGTTTTCATGTGACAATAGTAGAATTTGATTATTAGAGTTTGTGTAGGTGCAAAAAATTAGAGAATTTGTCTTTCTATAAATAGAGCAGAAGAGGGCTCAATTTTGTATGAGAAAGTTGTTAGTACAAAAGGAAAAAAAACTAGAGAGAAGTCTGGTAATTGAAAATTTAGAACTTCTATAGTAGGGTTGTTGTGCAATTCTTCCTTTTTGCAATTCCATTAGACTGTTGGGAGTAAGGAACAGTCGTATTTGCAATGATGCCATACTCCTTTAGGTATGTTTTAGCTTCCTTTGACCGACACTTGCTACCTCTATTATTTCTGAGCTTCTTTATTGGACTCCCAAGTTGCTTCTAACTCGAGTCTGAAACTCAATGGACTTACTAAAAACTTCATCTTTTGACTTTAGCAAGTACAAGTGGCAAAAACGAGAATGATCATCGATGAAGGTGATGAAGTACTTCATGCCACTTGTAGTCATGAATCTCTTGAAGTCACCGGTATCCGAATGAATCAGGTCCAGAAGAGTTATACTCCTTGTAACATTTAAAAAGAGCTTCCTTGTGATCTTGGCCTGTACACAGACTTCACACTTTCTAGGCTTATCACCCCACAGTTTGGAAGTAAGCTTAAGTTTTTCATATTGAACATTTTTCTATGGTTTACATGACCTAACATGTTGTGTCATAAAGTAGAAGAGTATGAAATTAGAGATTTTATTTATAACTAATGTGGGTAAAATGGTACTTATTTTGTACATGCCATCAGTGCAATAAGCATTGCCAAAGTATATTTTCTTGTAAAACAATACAACCTTACCATCTAGAAAATTTAGCCTCATTCCTGCATCATATAGCAAGCTCTCGGGGACTAGATTCTTGAAAATTAATGGGACATGTTTCACACTCTTCAGTGTGAAAGCCTTCCCTGAAGTAAGAGTCAGCACCACGATTGCGATTCCAAGCACATTAGCAGTAGAACGATCAGGCATTGACGCGCTCTCCTTTGTAGCAACATACATGGAGGAGATTTTTGTTGGAGCAAGCATGATAGGTAACACCTGTATCAAACCACCAATCAAAGTTGTTATAGGAGAATGTCACATGGAAGAGTATAACAACAAAGTTGTTGATTTGGTTGACATTGTGGGCCTTCTCCTTTTCTTCCTTTTTTGGTGCCTTACATGCCTTAGCAAAATGGCCTTGCTTGTCGCAGTTGAACTACCGACCAATCTTATTAAACTCTTTTTTGTACGCGTCAGAAAATCACAATTACAAAATTCTTTTAATTGAATAAAAAATTACAATGGATACAATCCGATTACAAAAGAGAAGGAATCTTTTAATTGATTCTCCTCTTTATTTAAAGCTGGGTTCTTCACGTGCAGTAGAGAGTGAGTCTTGTTCCCCGTTGACCAGCCGAACGACAAGTTTCTCTTGTGGATCCTCTCTTTGGATCTACTAACGGAGTAGCACAGCTCCTATCAGTAATGGAATCTCAAAGAGATTTAAAGAACTTGAACTCAGCAAGTTAACAAAAAAAATTGAACTCTTCCCAGGCTACAAGAGCTTCGGGGCCAAACTCTGCTGAGGTAGCTCTCCCCTCTGCCTATGCCTTCTTGGATTCCTCCACCAGGGCTCTCCTCCTCAGCCCTTTTCTTTTAAGAGGTCCCCTTCCAGAGCAACCCCTTAGAGAGGTCTCCTCTTTTTTTCTCCCTTTCCTTTTTTCTAGCTATTCATAACTATTTATAGAGGAATTGGGGTGTAACCAACCCTTAAATCTCTCCATAATGGGAGGGGTGTAACTCCTTAAATCTCTCCATAATGGGAAGTTATTTTCCATTATGTGGAGAGAAAATGGGGGTGTAACTGTTCAAATTCGTGGCTGTCAGTTATAGCATAAATGCGGGTCTCGCATTGGATGCGGACCTTACTCTGATGTTGAGACGCAGAGCTCACAGGCTCGCGTCTATATTGGAACGCGGAGCTTCTCAGGCTCGCGTTTGAGTTGAAACGCGAGGTCCACGTCTGACAAAGGACGCGAGGTCCGCGTTTGACAACCCTGCGTCTGACAAAGGATGCGAGATCCGCTTCTGAGATTGGAATACGACCTCCGCGTCTGACAGAGGACGTGAGGTCCGCGTCTGGCGACCTCCACGTCTGAGATTAGAACGCGACCTCCGCGTCTGACAGAGGATGTGAGGTCCGCGTCTGAGGTTGGAACGCGACCTCCGCGTTTGCGAGGTTCGCGTCTGACGCTTTGTCCTTAGTAATTTTTTGATAGCTTACAGAACCCCCTCCAAAGTTTTTGATATTCCACGGTTGACTGGGACGAATTTTGAAATACATTGGACTTCGATTGAATTTTTAGGCTTCCTATAATCTGGCATTCTTCTTTGAGGCAATCTCCTAGGGTGCCCTGAGCTCGATCCTGTCTGGATGGTGAACTTCATGAGTGTACTGAGGAACTTCTTGAAGCCTCCAGGAAGGATCATCACAAGTATCTTAGAAACTCAGTCTAACACTTGTTATGAGCACTGTTTGCTTGGTGTACTGTTAAACTAGTGGAGTTGTCAATTACTCTTGCCACTATACTGTTGAACTGATTGCAGAAGCAGAGATATACTCCTTGTATTTGAAGGGAGAGGACACAGTTCTGGCACACTGATCAAGTGGAGACGCGAACTTCATCAAAGTTGAGATGCGATTCTCAATTGTTGTAGAGGCGCAGCCTGTACTTGCTGGTGAAACGCAACTCTTAAGTTTGCTGAGATGCGGCTCTGTGCTTGAAACGCGAAGGTCACAATCAAAACTTCTTTGAAAGAGTTTTAATTGCTAGAGGTGTGATATTAACTTAGCAAATTAAATAACTCTACTGGGGGGGATTTGAGAAGGTTACTGTCAGAGGTGTGATGTTAACTTGACAGTAAGATCTGAACTTATGTTTTGAATAAGGTTTGTAGACTTGCTATTTTATTGATGAGAATAACCAGTGGAGTTTGATCCGTCAGGAATTATGTCCGAGTCTATCATCAGAAGCTTAGTGTTAACATGATTAAAACTCTGTTGGGAATCAATAAAATGTAAAGTTACTATTAGAGATGTGATATTAACATAACAGCCATGATTTTGTGATCTACGCAACTTAAGTGGACCTGTCATTCTATTAGGGAGAATGCCAAGTGGGATTGGATTTGTTCAAGATCCATGGAGATTTTTACAATCAGAGGTGTAATGTTAACGTGACGGATTTGGGTTTACAATTTGAGCAAATTAAATTGTCAGAGGTGTGATATTAACTTGATAAAGATGTGTGCTAGAGGTGTGATATTAACTTAGCACCAAGAAAGTCTCATTTTCACTGAGAAAATTGAGAGAAGATCATTATCATAGGTGTAATATTAACTTAACAATGAAATGTAAGCTAGAGGTGTGATGTTTAACTTAGCATTGAAAGATCTCATTTTAACTGAGAAAATCGAGGAGATCACTGTCATAGGTGTAA